>OY743183.1:53968465-54173994 GCA_963555705.1 Ligustrum vulgare
CCTTTTGCTTATTCTTTCCTCTAATTTCTCCATTCTCTTGATTTCTGAATAAAACTAAAATATGTACAAATGATAGATAAATTAGTAGCCATTATTCTCAAATAACTATATAGAATCCTAATTTAAGCACGTAAATAAGTGCATAAAATGCACTTATCAGCGGTCGGGAATGAAATCGCGCGAATTTTTGAAATATTTATTAAAGGGTTTAGGCGTCTGTTCTTCGAGAACCGATGCCTAAACCCGGTTCAGGTGTCGGTTCATGAAGAACCGACGCCTGAATCGGAAGTTTACGCGTCGATTCTTGGTGAACCGACGCGTAAACCTTAGACTTTACGCATCGGTTCACCAAGAACCGAAGCGTAAAGTCGACCGGTTCGACTTTACGCTTCGGTTCTTGGTGAACCGATGCGTAAAGTCTAAGGTTTTCGCGTCGGTTCACCAAGAACTGACTCGTAAACTTCTGGTTCAGGCGTCGGTTCTTCATGAACCGACGCCTGAACCCTTTTTTTTCCGCGTTTTTCTACTAGTGTTAGTTATAAGTTATGTATTAAATAAATTATTAATAACTTAATAAGTAAAAAAATAATGTTATACTTGTTAGTTATTAGTGAATTAAATTGAAAGTCGAAATGATTAATTATAATTTATAAGTTTACAACGTAAATAAAAACTTGTTAAAATAATCAAATATCCAATTATAATTTGAAAAGACAAAAACTAAAATTAAGCAAATAAATTAAAATTTAAAAGTTTTAAAAATAAAATAAAACCCTCCTCTATTTCGGGCTTGGGACTGGTTACTAAATAACCTTAATTGAATAATTGAATATTCTAGTAGGCGGAGTTAAAATTGTACACGAATAATTTGTTACGTGTACAATTTTTGTTTTGAAATCAAAATTATATTTTATTTTATATATATATAAAGAAATGAAAATTTAAAGTTAAATATCATTTACCTGACTGCATGCAATTTCGGCATACTTATGTCATATACATAAATTACCGTCTTGCCAATCTTTGACACACATCAACGCTTCCAAAATATTCTCTTTGAGTTGGCTCCTGACTTTTGACAAAACCCTTTTACCTGCACTAAAAGCAGACTTCAAAGCTACTATGCTAACCGGAGGTATTAGTAGATCTTTTACTATGGCTGAAATAATCGGATATTTTCGTTCGTTTGTTCACCAATAATGAAGTAAATCAAATTCTAAAGAATTAGTAGACTCCACATTTCTAAGTAGATCTTGTCCAAAATAAATTTTCAAATCTTCAGGTATTTGAAGTGAACCTGATTCGTTGCAACTAGAAGACATACCGTAAGAAGAAGTTCTTTGTGCTTCACTCATTTCTTCCATTAAATTGTATAATTCTACTTCGTCGTCTCCAAGTATAGTGTCACGTGATGGTGCAGATTGTGTATGACTAACATTCATTCCTAATCATGCAGCATATACAGTATACATGTTTACTAGCATGCTTTCTAAATTATTATAAGTGATAGGTTTATCCAAAATCAATGAGCTATTGATTTTTGAAACAAGAAGTTTCGTACCTTTTAAATTGTAACGTGGGTCCAATATGTATGCTAAGGGAAATAACATAGGTAAATCTTCCCAATATTTTCTAAATTTGATTTCCATAGCAATTATCATTTCAGTAAAAAAATGAGTCATGTCTAAATCTATAAAATGTTCTTGGAATAATATAAAGACTTTCAAGAACTCTTGAACTAGTTGGGTAATATACCCCAGATAATATGTTGGTTGAATCGTAAAAACTTGTCAAAAGAATTTTCACTTTAAAAGCAGCTTCCCAATCCGATTCTATTAATAGAGGATCATCGTCATTCTTAAGTGTTCTACTGTTATAATATTCCATTATTATGTGTTCATAACCTTTGCATGATTTAAGTAACAAGTATATAGAGTTTCACCTATGGCCTACGTCGGTGATAAATTTCTTAGGATCTAAATTGTATTGTGAATACATATCTTCAAATTATTGTCTTCTACTCGGTGATATGGTAATGTACACTATAGCATCTTTAATTTTATCCATTTCATCTTTTATATATTTCAATCCATCTTGAACAATTAAATTTAAAATATGACATACACATCTAACATGGAATAAGAAATCACCAAAATCCGGATTAAGAATTCTACATAATTTGTCTACTACAGGCTTATTTACTCTAGCATTATCGAAAGTCAAGGATCAAATTTTACTTTCGAACCCATATTCTCTAACAATCTGAAGTATAGCATTAAATATGTTTGCTGCGTTATAAGGAAATTTTAGAATTTTAAAAGCAATAATTTTTTTATGCATAACCCAAAGTGAATCAATGTAGTGTGCAGTTGCAGCAATATAACCTTTTTTGTTAATATCTTCCCAAAGATTGGAAGTAAAAGAAATAACACCACCATATTTATTTAAATCGACCAGTAATTGTTTCTTAGTTTTAAGATAATATTCTATTGTATCAGAACGCAGAGTGTTTCCACTAATACCGACGTACTTGGGTTGAAGATAACGCTTGATGTATGTAACAAAGTGTTCGTTGTCCACTCTGCTTAGTGGCAACTCTGCCACCGCAACGAATTGAACCATCCCAGCTCAATTCTCTGCTTCAGAATACATCCAATTTGAAAGTGTTGTAGATCCCGCTCCAAAACCACTAGCGACCGATAAACCAAATTGTAGTTTACTTTGATTCCATTCAACGAACTCGTGCTTGTTCTGACACTTGCGATAGTGACAGTTGAGGTTTGTAGTACCAATCCCCTTTGCCCATGCCAATTGTTGTACACAATATTTGCACAAAGCTTTGAATTCATCTTCTCCTTCATTTTTTTTCCCATATCAACCAATTTAAAGTGATCCCAATACTTTGAAGTTGGCTTCTTAGCTTTTCTTTTTCCTCTTGTGTCGGGAATATCAGGATTATTTTGTAAGATTTGAACATCCAGATCTTCTTCAACATTGTCTAAATATATTCGTTGATTTAATGGATCTTCTTTAATATTGTCGAGAATTGGTATGTCGTTGAGACCGGAAAATTGATCGTCGAAATGAGCATGAGATTGTGGTGTTGAGTCATCATGCCCTCCAAATCCAGATGGACCATCGAACAATTCAATAACAAATCTTCGACTGCTGGAATCCATTCTTTTGTATGTGATGTGGTGTGGAAAATTGAAATATAAAATGAAATATGTGTAATTGAGAGATGTGATGACAAATTGAGATATTGAAATTGAAATATCAAATATGTAACTAATTATTGGTAAACAAACTTAAAACTTGTAATTGAAGACTTGTAGACGTAGATTTTATATTTGTAATGTAGAATTGTAGAAATTAGAGTAAATGTAGCAGAGGAAGAATGTAGCTAAATAAGAATTAGAATAATTTAGAGATTTGTAGAATTTTAGAAATGAGGTTGTGTTAGTGTAGTGTTTATAGGGTAAGGAAAAAAAATAAAAAATAAGAATTAGAATAATTTAGAGATTTGTAGAATTGGCGAGCCGAGCGTTAAGCTCGTTGAACGACGAGCCGAGCTCAACGAGGGTGATTGGCTCGCCCACGAGCTCGTTAGTTTGATGAGCCGAGCCGCCCTCTGCTCGTGTTTTCGTGATCCAAGCCAACATACCGACGAGCGACTCGGAACGTTTGCCACTGTTAAGTGCATTTTTATACACTTTTATACCTTTAAATTAGCATATTTTGGAACATCTTGAGCAAATATCTACTAATTTATGCATATTTTGTGTTTAAATAGGTTAATATCCAAGTTTGAGGCCAAAAAACCACAAAAGGAGTGAAGATTCTTCTGAAATTCCAAGTTCGGGGACCATTTGGTCACTTCCGGGAAGTTTTGGACAAGCCGTGCAATTAACCAAGGGACCAAATTGAAAGATTTCAAAAGTTGAAGTACCAAAAGTGAAATTTTAGAAGGACATGAGAAGGAAAAGGACAGGAGAACATGGCTGGAAAGGAAAAAAGCTGGAGAACTGACACAAGTGGCTGAAAAGTGAGAGAAAAAAAAAGAACAAGGCATGATGGAGAGTATGGGAGAAAGCAAAAAGGCTGGCTGATCTGAAGAAACAAAAACGTGAAAACACAGGCTGGAAGAAAAAAAAGATATTGTTGGCTGCTGCTGGAAAAATTGATACATATACATACACAAGCAGACGGCAGGAAAAAATGAGGGAGGTTGGTTGCAGCTGGTGACAGCAGCTGATAGGAACTGCAGAGAGGGAGATTGGGGGTTGAACTCAGGCTAGTGACAGCAGCCCGGAGATCAAATTCTTGCTGGTGACAGCAGCTTGAACCTAAGCTCACTTACTGGTTCTATATTAATGCTGGAAAGAGAATATACAGATACATATATACAGACGAGAAGTCTGCTGATTTTTGGCCGAAGGTTGCTGAAATCTACTGGTTTGCTGCTGAAACTGAGGGACTGCAAGGAGGTTGCTGTTGCTGATAATTGATGGTTGCTATAATTTGCTGATTGCTGCTGCATTTGCTGGTGCTGGACTACAAGCTGTGTTGGTGATTGCTTACTGCCATTGCTGGTCTGCTGACTGTGGAAGAAAGCTGTGCAATTGCTGGAGATACCTGTTGCTGGGATTGCTGCTGCTGATTCAACAGTTGCAGAGAGCTGGTGCAGGCTGTGTTACTGGATTGGACTGCTGCTGCCTGTATTGCTGCTGATGATACTGGGCTGCTGAATTCTAAGGACATCTGGTACTGATTGCTGCATATTGAGGCAGCGTTTTGCTGCTGATACTTGCATATTGCTGGACTGCTGCTGGTTGCTGGTTATTGATGAAGAAACTTGATTCAAAGTGAAGGATTCTTGGGTTTTCACTTCAAGAACTTTACGAAAAGGGGGAGTTTTCTTTATTCTTTTTTTTCATCTTTATTTTTAGTATTATTCATATGTTTATGTTGTTTGTTAAATGATGTTGTTAGTTTATTATGGGTTAATGTTATTGTGTTGGAATTGTTAACTAGTTTAATTTTAATTAAGCATTTTAAGTAGTTTCTAGATTTTGGGTATTTATGTTTACATGTTTATGATTATGAATGTTGTTTTAGGTTTTTGTAACTTTTAAATGTTTGTCACTATTTTAAGTTGTCATTGGAATTTACTACACAAGTTAGGTGATTTTAAAATTCCCCATGTAATTTGGTTGATTAATTAACTACCACTAATTGATTTGAAAAGAAGAAATTAGTATAGTTATGAAAACTAAATTCACTTTGTTTTATGTTATGTAACTTATTTCAATTATCAAGTTTATATTTTCATCAAGTATTTAGATTAATTAGTTTTATTCTAAGTTTCATGTTGTTATCTATTCGCTTTAGTTAACTAGTTTACATATTGCCATATTTCTTATTTGTGCCACTTAGTTAGTAATTCACCACCAAACCATATTTTTATGTTACTTGATTTTTCTTTTAAAATGAAGTCGATAACTTTAATTACAAATAAATCAATCCTCGTGCGTACGATAACCCAGACTTCTCTAGTCCACTTTACTACTTGAACGCGAACCGTGCACTTGCGGTATACGATTTTAGCGAACAAGTTTTTGGCGTCGTTTTCGGGGATTGATTTTATTTGTATTAAATGCATTGATTTTTGTTAATTGAATTGTCTTCTCATTCTCATCTCTTTCTTCTTTTTATTTTCATTTTCTAGGTACTCTTGCCTTGTTTATGCAACAACGTCCGACTTGGGATATTCTTCCAATTGATCCCGAACCCGAACGAACTTTTAAGAGGAGGATTAGGGAAAGAAGAGAACAAGTTGAACAACAAAGAATACAAGGAAATATGGGGGACAACAATCAAGGTGGTGCCAATCCCGGTATTGATGAAGATGATAGACCAATGGGGCAATTCATGGTCCCTCTCATCACTCAAAATCGAGGAAGCATCACATATCCCCCATTTGGACGTCCGGACTTTCATCTAAAGCCGGATATGATAAATCTCTTCAAGGGGCATCTACAATTCTATGGAATGACCGAGGAGAATCCATTTACTCACATCTCGCGATTTTTGGAGATGTGTAGTAACTTTGATTATCCGGGAATTAGCAAGGAGGCTATCAACATGCGGTTATTTCCACATACCCTTAGAGATGGAGCTCGTGAATGGTTAGATGCCAACCCGGTTGGAAGTATTACAACATGGAATGATCTTGCTCAAAAGTTCACTACAAAATACTTTCCTCCATCAAAAGTGGCTAAATTGAAGAGTGATATCTCCACATTTCGACAACTTGACACCGAATGTTTCTATGAGGCATGGGAAAGATTTAAGGAGAAGTTGAGGAAATGTCCAAATCATGGGTTCACCAAGCAAATGCAAGTTCAATATTTCTATCTTGGGATGAATCCATCTAGTCGAGTGACGGTTGATTCGGCCTCCAATGGAGCTATCACTACGAAATCACCTAATGAGGCAATCGAGCTCTTTGAGAGGATGGCTAGTCACAATTCTACTTGGCCAACCGACCGCATGGTACCAAAGAAAGCCACGGGAATTCATGAAGTTGATGCATATGCGGCTTTGTCGGCAAAGATGGACCTTCTATTCAAGAAGTGTGATGATTTATCTTCTCAACATACGGTAAAAGCAATCTACCCTCCTATTTCTATTTGTGATGTATGTGGAGCAACACACAATGTTGAGGAATGTCCCATGTTCAAAATGGTTTCTACTTCAAATGAGCAAGTGAATTATGCTCAAAATTTCAACCGACCACAAGGCAATCCTTACTCCAACACATACAATCCGGGTTGGAGGAATCATCGGAATTTTTCTTGGTCCAACAATCAAAATCAAGTAAAGCCTCCGGTTTTGTTCAACCTCCACCACCCCAAGTGAAGAAGCCTTCCATTGAGGAGATACTCATGCAATTCATGAACAAGACCAATACTATTCTCCAAAATCAAGTGGCTTCTATCAAGAATCTTGAGACTCAAGTTGGGCAATTGTCAAAAATGATGACGGAGAGACAACAAGGAGCCTTGCCAAGCAATACCAAGATCAATCCAAGGGAAAATGTGCAAGCCATCACTACAAGAAGTGGAATTCAATTACCGGAAATCACGGTAAAGCAACATGTGGCACAACCCGAGGTGAAAGAAAAAGGTAATGAGCATGTTGAGGAGGCGAATGAAAATGATGCAACATTGAAGGAAAGCGGGGAGACCTCAACAAAGGTTCCTACTCCTGTGAAAGCTTATGTGCCTCCCATTCCTTTTCCTCAAAGACTCAAAAAGCACAAGGTGGATGCACAATTTGGTAAATTTCTTGAAGTTTTCAAGAAACTTCACATCAACATACCATTTTCCGATGCATTAGCACAAATGCCTAGCTATGCAAAGTTTATGAAAGACATCCTTTCAAACAAAAGGAGGCTAGAAGATCATGAAACTGTGATGCTCACGGAAGGATGTAGTGCCATACTATAAAACAAATTGCCTCCAAAAATCAAAGATCCAGGGAGTTTTACTATTCCTTGTACTATTGGTGATTTAACTTTTGGTAAAGCATTATGTGATCTTGGTGCCAGTATTAATTTAATGCCTTTGTTTATTTTCAGGAGATTGGGCATGGGAGAGGTGAAGCCAACCACAGTTTCATTGCAATTGGCCGATCGTTTTATTAAGCATCCACGTGGTATTGTTGAGGATGTGCTAATCAAGGTGGACAAATTAATCTTCCCCACCGATTTCATCATTCTTGATATGGAGAAGACCTTGATATCCCAATGATCTTGGGAAGACCTTCCTAGCAACCGGTCGAGCTCTAATAGATGTGCAAGGAGGCAAATTGATATTGAGAGTTCAAGATGAGCAAATCACATTCGACATCATGAAATCCATTAAGTACCCCGCCGAGGTAAATTTATGCTCCCGAGTAGACATCATTGATCAAGAGGTGGCTACATCATTCATCTACGGGTCATCTAAGGATCCCGTTGAGACTTTCATAGCTCACTCCATAACCACTGAGGGAGAGGATGATTTGGACATCGGAAGGATGTCACAACACTTGGATGCTTCCAAATTTTATCCCTTCAAGAAGAGGCCATATTTTGAAGAGTTAGGAGAGAGCTCTTCTCCTTCACTACCCTCCATTCAACAAGCCCCAACTCTTGAGCTCAAACCTCTTCCATCACATTTGAGGTATGCATTCTTGGGTGATTCTTCTACTCTTCCCGTTATTATCTCGAATTTGTTGGATGAAGTGGAGGAAGAAAAACTACTTGAGGTGTTGAAAATGCATAAAATGGCTATTGGGTGGACTATGGCGGATATCAAGGGTATTAGCCCTACCTTTTGTATGCATAAAATCCTCATGGAGGATGACTTCAAACCAACAGTAGAGCACCAACGCCGTCTAAATTCAAACATGAAAGAAGTAGTGAAATCCGAGGTATTGAAGTGGTTGGATGCGGGAATTATCTATCCAATCTCGGATAGTGCATGGGTGAGTCCCGTCCAATGTGTACCAAAGAAAGGAGGTGTCATGGTGGTTGAAAATGAGAACAACGAGCTTATACCTACAAGGCCCGTGATGGGATGGAGAGTGTGCATTGACTACCGGAAGTTGAACAATGCCACTCGAAAAGATCACTTTCCTCTTCCCTTTATTGACCAAATGCTTGAGAGGTTGGCGGGGCATTCTCATTATTGTTTCTTGGATGGATACTCAGGCTACAATGAAATTTTAATAGCCCCCGAAGATCAAGAGATGACCACCTTCACATGTCCATATGGGACTTTTGCTTATAGAAGGATGCCGTTTGGTCTTTGCAATGCACCGGCTACTTTTCAACGTTGTATGATGGCCATATTCTCCGACATGGTGGAAAAATTCATCGAGGTATTTATGGATGATTTTTCAGTTTTTGGTTCTTCTTTCAATGAATGCTTGGATAATCTTGATTTAGTATTGAAAAGATGTGAAGAAACCAATTTAGTGCTTAATTGGGAGAAATGCCATTTTATGGTGAGAGAGGGCATTGTACTTGGCCACCGGATTTCAAAAGGGGGTATTGAGGTTGATAAAGCCAAAATACAAGTTATTGAGAAATTGCCTCCTCCTACTTCGGTGAAAGGCATAAGGAGTTTCTTGGGGCATGCGGGCTTCTATAGGAGATTCTTCAAGGATTTCTCTAAAATCACTAAGCCTCTTTGTTCTCTACTTGAGAAGAACAACTCTTTTCATTTCTCTCAAGAGTGTATATTGGCTTTCAACACTCTTAAGGAGAGGCTTATCTCGGCTCCTATTATTGTGGCCCCGGATTGGAACTTACCATTTGAGCTCATGTGCGATGCTAGTGATTATGTCGTGGGAGCGGTTTTGGGGCAAAGGAGAGGTAAATTGTTGCATGTGATCTACTATGCAAGCCAAACATTGAGTGATGCTCAATGGAATTATGCCACAACCGAGAAAGAGATGCTTGCCGTGATCTTTGCCTTTGACAAATTTCGATCTTATCTCATCGGCTCAAAGGTAATTGTCTATACCGATCACTCCGCTCTAAAATACTTGCTTGCTAAGAAGGATGCGAAGCCAAGATTGATTAGATGGGTCCTCCTCTTGCAAGAATTTGATTTGGAAATCCGTGATAAAAAGGGAGCGGATAATCTTGTGGCCGATCATCTATCTAGGCTTGATCAACCGGAAGAAGTGGGAGTAGAGGAAATCAATGAAGCATTTCCAGATGAACAACTATTGCATGCCAACCATCTTCTCCAAGTTTTCGAAGCACCATGGTATGCGGACTTCGTGAATTTCCTTGTAAGTGGTATTCTTCCCCCGGATTTCTCTTATCAACAAAAGAAGAAATTCTTTGCCGATGTGAAACATTATTTTTGGGATGAGCCATATTTATTCAAGAGGGGGTCGGACAAAATTATTAGAAGATGTGTTCCCGAGGATGAAATGGAAGCAATTCTTGATAGGTGTCATTCATCACCTTATGGGGGTCACTTTGGAGCTTCCAAAACCGCCTCAAAGGTTCTTCAATCGGGGTTCTATTGGCCAACTTTATTCAAGGATGCTTATACCTTAGTATCCAAATGTGATAGATGCCAAAGGAGTGGGAATATCTCTCGGCGTAATGAAATGCCATTGACTTCAATCTTGGAAGTAGAAATTTTTGATGTTTGGGGAATTGATTTCATGGGGCCATTTCCATCCTCATTCTCACATCAATATATTTTGGTGGCGGTGGATTATGTTTCTAAATGGGTAGAGGCGGTGGCGTTTCCCACTAATGATGCTCGGGTGGTGGTCAATTTTCTCAAGAAGAACATTTTTACACGCTTTGGAACCCCCCGACTCATCATTAGTGATGGAGGCAAACACTTTTGCAATCGCCTCCTTGACTCACTTTTGTCAAAGTATGGAGTGAAGCACCGAGTAGCCACACCTTACCATCCCCAAACAAGTGGCCAAGTGGAGATCTCAAACCGAGAATTGAAAAGAATTCTTGAGATGACAGTGAATACATCAAGGAAAGATTGGTCGAGGAAGCTAGATGATGCATTATGGGCTTACCGCACCGCCTTCAAGACTCCTATTGGTATGTCTCCATTTTGTCTTGTTTTTGGAAAATCATTCCATCTCCCCGTTGAACTTGAGCATCGAGCATTTTGGGCTACACGGGCATTAAAATTTGATACAAAATTAATTGGTGAGAAGAGGTTGCTTCAACTTAATGAACTTGATGAATTTCGCCTCAACTCATATGAAAATGCTTGCATCTATAAGGAGAGGACCAAGAAATGGCATGATAACCACATTGTGAAGAGAGAATTCAAAGCGGGGCAACAAGTTCTTCTATTCAACTCCCGACTTCGACTATTCCCCGAAAAGCTTCGATCCCGTTGGTGGGGGCCATTCACAATTTCTCAAATCTTTCCCCATGGAGCTATTGAGCTATATCATCCCGACAAGGGACATTTCAAAGTCAACGGGTAAAGGTTGAAACCATTACTGGAAGGAGAACCCCCAGAAGAAAAGTCATCATTTCTCCTCAATGCTCCCGAATGAACAATCCAAAAGTCAAGCTTATGACTTTAACCAAGCGTTTTTTGGGAGGCAACCCAAATTTCTTCTCTTTTGATTTACTTGTATTTATTTACTTTACTTATTTACGTTTTTTTTTAATTAATTGTCAAACTTTTGTAGGTAACAATTTTTTTTTGAAAATCCTAAGTGACATTGTCCTCAACAAGTTTGGGGGTGAACTACATTCGACGAAAGCTTAGGTCAAATTCAACATCACAAACAAGCATCGAATCAGGGAAGTTTCACTACCTCTTTTCTTCTTTACATATTGTTTTCTATTTTCACATTGAGGACAATGTGTAATTCAAGTTTGGGGGTGTTGACTTCATTTTGCATTTTATCATGTTAGATAGCCTTTCCGGCTAAGATATTGTGACGTTTGATTTTGTTCATTTTGTTGTGGATATTGACATGCTAGATAGCCTTGTCGGCTCAAATGATTTGATGTTTGAAATTGCTGATTAATTCATGAATTATGATCGAATATGCTACTTGTGCCTATTTTTATAAATTGCTTATCTATGAGTGATCTTGAGTTCTCTTGAGCACAATAGTCATAACTAATTGTTGTTGAGACTTGGAATCCATTGAAGGTTGGAAAAATTTGTGAAGTAGAAAAATTAGGTTGTAAGCTTGTATCTTCAATTTTTATCAACCTATCCAATTCCTTCTCAATGCTATTAATCTCTTTATCCTTTGTGAGACAAGTTTTGGGGTGGTCGAGCCGGTAAAGGAGACGGTCTAGATGTGTAGTGATTCCATGCATGCTTGATCTAAATTTGTGTGGAGTGTTGTTGATGTTAGTATAAGCTAAGTGATGACCAAATTCTAGAGATCTAAGCCCATTTTAATTATTGCATTGCCCTATCTCGTAGCCCTTTTGACTCGAGTAATTAAGCCCGTAGGAGTATCATGAAACTTGGTGCCTTAAGTTTAAAACTTGGGAGTCATCGGCCTAAAGCTCGCTACATGGGTCAATTAGAAAGCTTAATGAGTAGGGTACACACACACACTTAAAAAAAAAAAAGAAAACATCATCATCGTTGCATTTGCTTAATAAGTCTACCTCACTTCATAGCCTTTTTTATTCGAGTTAGTAAGTCCGTAGGGTTATTTTGAAACCTGGTACCCTTTGATCTTAAAACAATCGCGGAGTTTCCGACCTAAAGCTCGCTACATGGGTCAATTAGAAAGCTTAAGGGAGTGAGGAAGTCACGAGCAATCATCACATTAGTTTGTAGAAATCATGCATTTGTAGTTGCATAAGGGCTTAGATTAATAGTGGGTTTGAATTGCTTGGTATCAACTTTAATGTTGGAATACTCATCTAGTGGAGAGTCACTGCATATCTAGATTGTTGAGATTGCTGGTAAGTCATAACCAAGCTTTAGTGGAAAAAGAAATGTGTGAATTGAGAGTCACCCCTAGGATGCATTTCGGGAGAGAAAATAAATAATATGAGGGGGATGAATGTCACGAGAGGGTAAGGAATGAAATTGACCACTAAGGGTGGATAGTATTATTTTGAAATTTATCCTTCCTATAATATTTCTTTGAACCTTGGTGATAATTGGAAGTGACTATGCACACACACACCGATCAAACATGAGATAAGCTCAACTTCTTTTGTAGTATTATTTTGAAAACACAATTGTGAATTAATCATGCAATTTTACACTCAAGAAAGAATTTACAAGTTATCTAGCATTGTTAATCATTCATTCATTTGCTTTTGTGTTAGTAGATATTTTTGCTCGAGACGAGAAAGAGTTTAAGTTTGAGGGTATTTGTTAAGTGCATTTTTATACACTTTTTATACCTTTAAATTAGCATATTTTGGAACATCTTGAGCAAATATCTACTAATTTATGCATATTTTGTGTTTAAATAGGTTAATATTCAAGTTTGAGGCCAAAAAACCACAAAAGGAGTAAAGATTATGCTGAAATTCCAAGTTCGGGGACCATTTTGTCACTTCCGGGAAGTTTTGGACAAGCCGTACAATTAACCAAGGGACCAAATTGAAAGATTTCAAAAGTTGAAGTACCAAAAGTGAAATTTTAGAAGGACATGAGAAGGAAAAGGACAGGAGAACATAGCTGGAAAGGAAAAAAGCTGGAGAACTGACAGAAGTGGCTGAAAAGCGAGAATAAAAAAGAACAAGGCATGATGGAGAGTATGGGAGAAAGTAAAAAGGTTGGCTGATCTGAAGAAACAAAAAAGTGAAAACACAGGCTGGAAGAAAAAAAAGATATTGTTGGCTGCTGCTGGAAAAATTGATACATATACATACACAGGCAGACGGTAGGAAAAAACGAGGGAGGTTGGTTGCAGCTGGTGACAACAGCTAATAGGAACTGCAGAGAGGGAGATTGGGGGTTGAACTGAGGCTAGTGACAGCAGCCTGGAGATCAAATTCTTGCTGCTGATAGCAGCTTGAACCTAAGCTCACTTACTGGTTCTATATTAATGCTGGAAAGAGAATATACAGATACATATATACAGACGAGAAGTCTGCTGATTTTTGGCCGGAGGTTGCTGAAATCTACTGGTTTGCGGCTGAAACTGAGGGACTGCAAGGAGGTTGCTGTTGCTGATAATTGATGGTTGCTGATAATTTGCTGATTGCTGCTGCATTTTCCGGTGCTGGACTGCAAGCTGTGTTGGTGATTGCTTACTGCCATAGCTGGTCTGCTGACTGTGGAAGAAAGCTGTGCAATTGCTGGAGATACCTGTTGCTGGGATTGCTGCTGCTGTTCAACAGTTGCAGAGAGCTGGTGCAGGCTGTGTTACTGGATTGGACTGCTGCTGCTGTATTGCTGCTGATGATACTGGGCTGCTGAATTCTAAGGACATCTGGTACTGATTGCTGCATATTGAGGCAGCGTTTTGCTGCTGATACTTGCATATTGCTGGACTGCTGCTGGTTGCTGGTCATTGATGAAGAAACTTGATTCAAAGTGAAGGATTCTTGGGTTTTCACTTCAAGAACTTTACGAAAAGGGGGAGTTTTCTTTATTCTTTTTTTTTTCATCTTTATTTTTAGTATTATTCATATGTTTATGTTGTTTGTTAAATGATGTTGTTAGTTTATTATGGGTTAATGTTATTGTGTTGGAATTGTTAACTAGTTTAATTTTAATTAAGCATTTTAAGTAGTTTCTAGATTTTGGGTATTTATGTTTACATGTTTATGATTATGAATGTTGTTTTAGGTTTTTGTAACTTTTAAATGTTTGTTACTATTTTAAGTTGTCATTGGAATTTACTACCCAAGTTAGGTGATTTTAAAATTTCCCATGTAATTTGGTTGATTAATTAACTACCACTAATTGATTTGAAAAGAAGAAATTAGTATAGTTATGAAAACTAAATTCACTTTGTTTTATGTTATGTAACTTATTTCAATTATCAAGTTTATATTTTCATCAAGTATTTAGATTTATTAGTTTTATTCTAAGTTTCATGTTGTTATCTATTCGCTTTAGTTAACTAGTTTACATATTGTCATGTTTCTTATTTGTGTCACTTAGTTACTAATTCACCACCAAATCATATTTTTTTGTTACTTTATTTTTCTTTTAAAATGAAGTCAATAACTTTAATTACAAATAAATCAATCATCGTGGGTACGATAACCCGGACTTCTCTAGTCCACTTTACTACTTGAACGCGAACCGTGCACTTGCGGTATACGATTTTAGCGAACATCCATCTCTAGTTTAAGTCCAAGCATCGCTTCCTTCTTGCACCACCAAAATCAGTCGACCGTTGCCTTGTTTCTATCTTTAAACCAACCCAGTATAATTCTGCCTACCTGAGTGTTTTCTTCTACTTTTCTCCCCAAGCAGCCAAGTCCCACTCTTGTAATTTGCTGACTTCTCCCTTTAATCACCACAGCTGCAACCTATATTACTCTCCAAAGCTGCCTAAAAAATTCTTAATTCGTCCCCCCACAGCTTCCTTCTTGTAGCAGTCGTGTAAGTCCTTATATGCAATGGAATCCCTACCAACCGATCACGATTGCACCAGCACCAGCCGACTTTTCTTTATTTTTTTTTGGACCCAAAGGGAGTCTTCCTTCACTAAACTGGCTGTGTTCTCACTTTATAGTCAAAGGAAAGGGATAATTATATAGATTACTTACTTTAGATGATAAAACTGATTTTTACTACCCAAATAAAAATTTTTGAAAAATACTTCATTGCTACTAAAAAAAATTTGAAAAGTATCATAGGTATCATACTGTGATACTAACATATTTGAGAAGTATCAAAGGTATCAGATTGTGATACTTCACGTGATTATGAAGTATTTTTCAGTTTTTATGATTTTATTATAAGTAATTTTCAATTTTTATAAAATTTAAGTAAATTTCAATGTGATCCCTAAAAGTAGTGTAATTATGTGAATAGACCCAAAGGAAATCCATTCAATTCAATTATGAGGCCCAATTACCAATTAGTATAAGGTTTACTACTAAAGCCACAATTATTCTAAATAATTCAAGTTGGTCCTTTACCTTCGTTTTATCTCCAATTGTATCCAAAATTGAGTTTTTCTATCAAATTGTTGCATAATTGCTTCAATTCCTCTTTTTTCTTTAGTTTGGGTTAAAAACCTGAAATAATAATAAATAATAACAATTAAGTCGAATTTATTCAAGAAAAACAATATAATATCCTATTTTTGACAGATAAATAAGTATATAAAATACATTTATCAAACTTGCAATCTTTTAACATCATCGTCCGAATTTAGTATTATATTTTAACTTTTGAGTTTGTCCTCTTCGCCAATGCAATGGAGAAGCTTGCCTTAGCGAGCAAGTATTCTGATCAATGTATACTTCACGATCTAGAATATGGCATCTAATTGATCTTTAATATACTTCATCACTTTCATCTCACAATATGGAATGGAATCAGATTTTGTTTTGACTTCTACATCTGTTGAATATTTCTTCATGAATGTGAAGAGCGTGAGAGTTTGCAAGATTTTTCCCGCATGCTTTTAAAGAAAGGTTCTTTTCTCTGAAAACTGTTCCGACTTTGTACAAAACCACACAGCACAGATAATAATACAGAAAGAATTCGTGGAGGAATATATCTTGGTTCTGCTTTGTAGATAGATGGTGCATGTTTAATGATGAAAGAGAGTGAGAAAAAGGAGATTTTTGGGAATATTTTGTTCCTTTACACTAAAACTCATCTTTAATAATTCATTAAGCCCATCCATCCCACGACATCCGATATTCAGAATTTTCTATTCCACAGGCCATTTTGGGTTGATCCATAAGCATTAATATGTGGTTAAGTATCGGAACTTTAATAAGTATTTGGCAGCTACTTTTAACTATGTTGACATTTAAATATGAACAAAATTCGAGTTTTGATAATATTAGATGCTCAACAAGTGAAAAGCATTCGTTTTCAAAATTTATTAAATGAGCCATCATCTTAGATGGCATTTTAACGGTAAATTCCACTTTGAATGAAAAAAAAAAAAAAAAGAGAGAGAGAGAGAGAGATATACTTTCGAGACATAATCCAAATTTTGATACAAGTGGCTATCTAGATACTATTGCCCTTTTAAAGGTTTATTTTTATAAATATGAGACAAGCATGAATTGAAAAGTGTTGGGATTTTTTGGTCCCAAACAAATCTCGGGAGCGATGATGAAACATCGTGTCAGAAATTTAGCTTCGTAGGCCGAGGGCCCATGATCGAAGAATTATTTTCCCTAACTAACCACAATATGTGTAATCCAAGAGTGACAGGTTAGAGACTTTGTCCTTCTATCTTAAGGTGTTAATTGGGTCATTGGCCCTGTTGCTCGATATGTGGATCCGATTGGCGACCCGAGTTGTAATTAGGCTCTAGACCGTATTCCTAATTAAAATCTAAACCTACCTATTTATTCTTATTAACCCTCACTCTCGTTAGACATACTCACGCACACTCTCTTAGCCTCTCTCTCTCTCGGCATAGCGGCTATCCCCCTTTCTCTTTGTGAGAAACCCGATCTTTTCTCTGTGAAATTCCAGTACCTTACCTCTCGCCCCTGTCTTGCTTGCTGCCTTCCTCTTCGTGAGTGTTGGCCCCTACTTTTGTGCCCTCGTACGGTTTAAACCATGACCTTCGTGACTTCAAGTGTTGGGCAGTCTGGTTCGGTCCTTTCTTCTTCGTGAAAAAGGGGGGTTGTGGGTTACCTCGGAGTGTCTCGTGCTGTCTACGTGTGGTGTTGCCTATTGTGGTTGTTGGGGCAATTTTTTGAGCCCTCGATCCTACCACACGGCTTGGTTTCGAAGCATAAGGGAGTTCTTTCTTTTGTTTATACTTTGATTATTATATATATATATATATATATATATATATATATATATATATATATATATATATATATATATATATATATATATCATTCCATACATTTTGTCAATCATATATTCTTAGTGATTAACTTGACTAATTTGTGCTGTTGAAGGTTGAAATCACCACAATCTGGTATCAGAGCGGGTGCTTGACTGATTGGCGAACTTCTGTGTTTTTTTTTGGAATCGATATTTCTGAACTTTGTGTTCATTGCCTTATTGCTGAAATTATTTCTAAATTTTCTAATTACCTACGTGTTGGAAATTTTTTTGACTCATTGTGCTATTTCTGCAATCACGGTTAACTTTGAAGGTTGATTCTTGCTTGGTGCTGTATCTGCCTATTTATCGAAGGATCACTAATTGCAAATTCGCAAAATAAACAATAATTTCGCATCACTCCCAAATTACGAACACAGAAAATTCCGCTCTGGTAAATTGGCTGATCACTTTTAAATTTCTGTTATAGCAAGTCACCATGTGGGGTGACCATTAGGCTTGCGGTTTCCTGTTGCTAGTTATAGGATTTAATTGCTAGTCATCATGTGGTGTGTTGCTTGTTTTCTTGAAATATGTCTGCACATCATTTTGACTTGAGTGTCTTTAATGGAAATGGTGATTTTTCTATTTGGCAATAGAAAATGAAAGGTATTTTGGTTCAGCAAAAAGTTTCTAAAGCAATTGATAATTCTTTTCCTGCTACTGTGACTGATGAACAGAAAAATGAATTTGATGAACTTGCTTATACTTCTATTATCTTGCATTTATTTGATAGTGTTTTACGAAAAGTTGGTAAACACGATACTACTGAAGCTCTTTGGAAAAAGTTACAAGAACCTTACTTAACATAATCCACTCCAAACAAACTTTTTCTACTTGAAAGTTTTTTAAGTTTCAAAATTGATCCTTCAAAAGAATTAGATGACAATCTTGATATTTTCAATAAACTTGTTCAAGATATCACAAACTGTGGTGATAAAGTGCCTGAAGAATACAAGGCCATAATTTTATTGAATGCCATTCCTGACATATATAAAGATGTTAAGAATGCTATCAAATATGGGAGGGAGACCCTTACCCCGGAGGTAGTCATTGATTCACTTAAAAGTAAGGATAGGGAGATAAGAGCTGAGAAAGGAGGGAGAAAATAAGGGGAGGTCCACTTTATGAGAGGTAGGACTCAAACAAAGGGTGGTGGAAATAGTGGGAGCGGGCAAAGTAGTGGTAGCAAGAAAAAGGGTAAAAGTAGATCCAAATCACGAGGGAAAGTTACAGGTAAAAAGTGTTATGGTTGTGGTCAGTTAGGACACTTTATTAGCGATTGTTATAAGGAGAAAAATAAACTAAAGGGGAGTGAACAAGGGGAGGCAAACATTGTGGCACCAAAACATAGTGAACCTGGTGAGGTTTACGTCCTTTTAGATCCCAAGCGTAGTGAAATTAACATGTCTATGAACTCCCATACTGATGAATGGAGTCTTGACTCTGGTGCATCTTTCCATGTCACTTCGCATAAGCATTGGTTTGATCATTTGCATGAGTCTGATCATGGTCATATTGTTGCATGGGGTGGAGTCACATATAACATTACAGGTGTTGGTGACGTTACTATCAAATTTGAAAATGGTTTTGTGCATACATTGAAGAATGTTAGGTACATTCCGCATATGGGTAGAAATTTGATATCTGTAGGAGAATTAGAAAATGCAGGTTTCACGGGGGGCTTGGTGACGGGATGATTAAAATGTTTAAAGGTGCACTTAGGGTCTTTAAGGCCATTAGAAAAAATGGCATTTACATAACTCATTCTGAGGTAGTAGGTGGTTAAAACCATACTATTGCATCCATTGACACCGATCACACACAAAAAAGGCACAATAGACTAGCACATGTGAGTGTTAAAGGTCTAAAATATTTAAATGATAAGGGTGTGTTTGGAAAGGATAAGGTGTCTGACATGCTATCTTGTGATCATTGTGTGCTTGGTAAACATCATAGGATGTCTTTTACATCCAGCACACACCAGACAACTAGAATGCTTGAATACATTCACTCTGATTTATGGGGTCCAGGGAGCAATCCCACTTTTTGTGGTAACAAATATTTTCTGTCTATTATTGATGATTTCTCCAAAAGTGTGTGCATTTATTTGTTGAAAGATAAATCTGAAACTTTGAAAAGTTTAAAACTTGGAAATTATAGGTGGAGAATCAGACAGGTAAAAGTATAAAATATTTGAGAACTCATTATGGTCTTGAATCCTACACTTCTGATTTTGATAATATGTGTAAAGATAATGGTATTACTAGACATAGAACTGTGCCTTACACTCCCCAGCAAAATGGGGTTGCTGAAAGGATGAATCGTACATTACTTGATAAAGTTAGATGTATGATGTTAAACTCTAGTGTGCCTAAATATTTTTGGGGGTGAAGCTGTTATGAGTGCGTGCTATTTGATTAATATGACTCCTTCCGCTGCCTTGAATGGTGATACTCCATATGAAAAATGGTACGAAAAATGTGCTGATTATTCTATGCTTAGAACCTTTGGTTGTACTGTGTTTTCTCATCAAAGTGAGGGAAAGTTAGAACCTAGAGCTAGAAAGTGTGTTTTTCTAGGATATCCTGAAGGTGTTAAAGGGTATAGGTTGTGGGACAGAAGCCAAAAGGGTGTGAGAATAATTATCAGCAGAGATGTCACCTTTAATGAGTCTGAGATTCCGCGTCTAGGAAATGAGGAACAGCTAGAGATAGGTGGAGATGAACCCTCTCTTGAGGTGGAGAGTGTTAGAGTCCCTATCCCCATGACCCCGAGTGAGGTGGAGAGTAACCCCCAACAAGATCATGAGAATGCAGAATTTGAAGAAGATGACCCTATAGATCATCCTATTGACCATAACCCTTTGGATGTCTATCAGTTAGCTAGAGATAGGGAAAGAAGACCACATAGAGAACCCCAAAGAATGCTCGACTACGTTATAGCCTATGCTAGTTACCAAGACCTAGCTGATAAGGAGCCTAATACCTATTAGGAGGCTATGAGAAGTGAAATTAGTAAATTTTGGGTTAGTGCCATGAAAGAGGAGATAGAGTCGCTCCATAAGAATCAAACTTGGGTTTTAGTGGACAGACCAAAAGATAAATCTATTATAGGCTGCAAATGGGTCTACAAGGTTAAGGAGGGTACCACTGAGAGTAAGCCTGTGAGATATAAGGCTAGGTTAGTAGCCAAGGGTTACACACAAAAGGAAGGGGTAGATTATAATGAGATTTTCTCTCCCGTTGTTAAGTATACCACCATTAGAGTCATGCTTGCTTTTGTTGCCTATTATGACTGTGAACTTGAACAACCTGATGTGAAAACTGCTTTTTTACATGGGGATCTTGAAGAGAAAATTTTTATGTTTCAACCCAAAGGTTTTGAAGATAAAGAAAAACCTGATCATGTGTGTTTTCTTAAAAAATCATTATATGGTTTAAAACAATCACCTAGACAGTGGTACAAGAAATTTGATTCTTATGTGGTATCTATTGATTTCAAGAGAAGTGAGTTTGATCATTGTCTATACTATATGCACCACAACACTGATGAGTGTGTGTATTTGTTACTTTATGTGGATGACATATTATTGATTGGTTCTAACATGATTTTAGTAGACAAAGTTAAAAGTGAGTTAAACAAAGAATTTGATATGAAGGACCTAGGCCATTCTAAACGTATTTTGGGTATGGAAATTGAGAGAAATAGGTCTAATTCTTGTTTATTCCTGCATCAAACTCCCTATGTGCAAAAGTTGTTAAAGAAATTTGGTATGATTAATTGTAAGCCTGCTTCTGTACCCCTTGGAAATCATTTTGTTTTAACGAAAGATCAATCACCTGCAAATGAGGAAGAAATATCTTATATGAGTAATATACCTTATTCTAATGCGATTGGTTCTGTGATGTATCTGATGGTTTGTTCTCGGCCAGATTTGGCCTTTGCTGTTAGTAATTTGATCAGGTACATGTGTAATCTAGGCCCCACTCATTGGGAAGCCTTGAAGTGGCTACTTAGGTATCTTAGTGATACTTACAATGTGGGTTTAATCTATAAGTGCAAATCTAATAATGTGAAATTGAAGGGTTTTACTGATGCTGATTATGGTGGAGATAAAGATAATAGGAAATATACTTCCTCTTATGTGTTTACTTTGTGTGACTCGTGTTAGTTGGAAGTCTCAGCTCCAACATATTGTTGCTCTCTCTACTACTGAGTCTGAATATATTGCTATTACCGAGACCTTTAAAGAAGTTTTGTGGTTTAAAGGATTACTTAAGGAACTAGCACTAGTACAGAAATCACCAAAAAAAATGAGGAATATACGTCGGTTTTTAGTAAAATCGACGCCTATAAAAGGATGGTGGCATTTTTGTAAATATAATCGAAGAATGGGCGTCGGTTGTAATATTACAACCGACGTGTAAAGTTTAAACCTAAAGAATACGTGTCGGTTCTTGATTACAACCGACGCCCATTCTCCGGTTTCCCACGTCGGTTCTTGAAGAACCGACGCGTATTCATTTATTTACTTATACGCAAAAAGCGCAGATCATCTCTATTTTTTTCACTACTCGAGATCTTCCCGCCTCTCTCTTTATTTTTCTCTCACCCGAACCACCGCACTATGTCGCCGCCGCCACCACCATTCCTCCATTTCCCGGCAACGTTCATCACCACATTCCTCCCCTCGCTCTTTATCTCTTCCTCTCCCTGAATCACCGGACTCGCACCTCCGCCACCACCGCGCGCCTCCACCATCTCGTAAGAGACCCACCTCTCTCTTTATATACATGTGTTTTTATCTATATGTATATATATAATGTATGTAAATATATGTAATAATATTTATGCATGTATAATGTATGTAAATAATATGTATATATATGTATTATATATAATGTATATATATATATATATATATATATATAGGTATTTATATTATAGATGTGTTTGTATATATGTATGGGTGTTTCAACTAGTTATTGATTTAATTTTGTATTGTTGATTTTTAGTTATTAGATGGATAAATTGCAATATTTGAATTATTGAATTTCTATTGCAGCGGAATGGATGAAAGAAATGTGATGCTTCCCCCGCAAAAAAAAAAAAAAAAAAAAAGACTTCAGACGTCGGTTCTACATTTAGAACCGACGTCCAAAACATACTTTGGGCGTCGGTTTTATATTAAAACCGACGCCCAAAGTTATTTTTTTTTTTCTTCTTTTTTGACTTTAGGCGTCGGTTCTAAATTAGAACCGACGCCCAAAACTGACTTTGGGCGTAAAGTCTGCGTCATAGACGTTGCCGCTACAACCGAAGCGTATTCCGTTTTCCAACCGACGCGTATTCTTGTTTCTGTACTAGTGTAGGTCCCTTAAATGAAAGTGTAACAGTATATTCTGATAGTCAACCGGCTATTCATTTATGTAAGAACCCTATTCTTCATGAATGCACTAAACATATCGATGTTAGGTTGCATTTTATTAGAAATATTGTTTCTCAAGATGAAATTAAACTTGAGAAAGTGCATACAGATTATAACCCTGCAGATATGGGCACAAAGGTGCTCACATTGGTAAAATTTAGAAGTTGTCTATTGCTTCTAAATATCGGTATAGGTATGAAAAGTTCTGATTAGTTTAGGAATTTAATCTTGCATTTGCTAAAAACATGTGTTGTTTTGTCTTTTGCAGGTTTGTTCGGTGCCAAGATGGATGTTTGTTGGATTTTTTTGGTCTCAAACAAACCTCGGGGGCGATGATGAAACATCGTGTCGAAAATTTAGCTTCGTAGGCCCTCGGCCCATGATCGAAGAACTATTTGCCCCAACTAACCATAATATGCATGTGTAACCCAAGAGTGACACGTTAGAGACTTTGCCATTCTATTATGAGGTGTTAATTGGCTCATTGGCCCTGTTGCTCGATAGGTGGATCCGATTGGCGGCCCGAGTTTTAATTAGGCTCTCAACCCTATTCCTAATTAAAACCTAAACCTACCTATTTATTTTTATTGACCCTCACTCTCGGTAGACATACTCACGCACACTCTCTTAGCCTCTCTCTCTTTCTCAGCATAGCGGTTATCCCCCTTTCTCTTTGTGAGAAACCTGATCTTTTCTCTGTTCCAGTACCTTACCTCTCGCCTCTGGCTTGCTTGCTGCCTTCCTCTTCGTGAGTGTTGGCCCCTGCTTTCGTGCCCTCATGCGGTTTAAACCGTGAACTTCGTGGCTTTGTGTTTTGGGCTATCTGGTTCAATCCTTTCTTCTTCGTGAAAAAGTGGATTTGTGGGTTGCCTCGGAGTGTCTCGTGCTGTCTACGTGTGGTGTTGCTTATTGTGGTTGTTGGGGCAATTTTCTGAGCCCTCGATTCCTAACACACGGCTCGGTTTCGAAGCGAGTTCTTCCTTTTTTTTATGCTTTGATTATTATATATATATCATTCCATACATTTTGTCAATCATATATATTCTTAATGATTAACTTGACTACTTTGTGTTGTTGAAGCTCGAAATCACCACAAAAAGAATATTGGATAGTTCTCCACATGCAAAGTAATATGTCAGTTGGGAATTCTGAGTGCTTATTAATAGTTTAACAAATTTACTGAACACGAATAAAAGAAAGGAAAAGGAATAGTCATGAACAGCTTTCTCTGGAATATATATGGCTAAGATTTGAAATCAAGGAAGAGATGCCTTTGAGGAATATTTTCCTGAATCGGACTAGTTCGTTTTCATCATCTTCTTTCTCTCCTTTATATATCCCTCCGGGAGACCTATTCACGATGGTTAAAGTATTCAAGACATTATTTAGGTCTTTCATTTCTGCACTTGCATACTGTTTCTTTCACCATCAAATCAGCAGCAAAAGGGCGAAGAACGACTACCAGAACATGCCTAGGGGTCGACCACTTTCGTTGCAGGTTTTTCTTTCATCTCAAGTATCCATTTAATTGTTACGAGGTTTGAGCTCAGTGAATATCGAATTTTGTGTGTGTCTGGATTCTCTCCACATCTGTGTCGCTTACATATTATTTCAGTAAGCACTATACGTTAAAAATCACTGGTGTGATAAGAAAATCTAATACATATTTCTTTGTTAATTTCCTTTGATCTTAGAGATATTTTGTAATATTTCCTTACCGTATTTTTTGCCATAGCTAGGATGAATACGCACGTGTGCTCATAAATTGGTCAATGTGAAATAAATACAAAAGATCATTCTTTCCTCATTATTTTATCGCATATTATTTTGACCCTAGGTTACACATGATCAACAATCAGCTTCATTTGTATCCCAGCTGATTTTTTCTCCTTAAGACATAATATCTAACCTTTTCTCTTTATAGAGTTGTACGAAGGTTGTTTCACTCATGTCCTGGCTTACCATGTGAATGGAATAAGTTTCAATAGAATTTCTAGTTTGTAAATTAATTTAACGTATTATTATGCTAATTGAAATGATAAGTATCGAATATCTGTAAACGATCAAACTAGATTTTGAAACGTCAAAACTAAGCTTGGTTAAATTTGGACCTATAATAATGAAGAAGCTTTAGCATTTTCGACTTGTTTATTCTCTATAATTGAAGTGGTTCGTGAAAAACACAATGATGATATATTCCACTAACTCGAGAATATAATAATATAGATGATTTTCTGGGCCGAAACCAACTAGACATGCTTTTCTTAATCTCCAAGTTTCAAAGTTTTTTTTTTTTTTAAAGAACAAAAGAAACAATGGAATAAGAAGAAAGGGGAATATACTTTTGTGGAAACAACATATTTGAGCCCCACCTGTTTTGCTAATTCCCAGACCGTGGACCTCAAAGTAAGGATGTGCTGCACTGGTTGCGAGAGGGTTGTCAAAGAAGCCATTCAAAAGCTTAGAGGTATATTCATTACTCAAAAATCTGATCTATTTGGCTACACTTTTCAATTATAAATTAGTTTATTTATATTTTTAAGATAAAATGTATGATTAAAAAGTGAATATATATATATATATATGTGTGTGATTAAAAAGTGGTTTAAGAATTTGTACGTTTATAAACTTATGGAAAACTCCTTGAACGCATCTTCTACCACCTAATTTCCTCTAATATATTTTTCTTTTATTATGTTTGATTATATTTGTTTGTTAGGTGTAGACACAATAGAGGTAGACCTCGAGATGGAAAAAGTAACAGTAATTGGATATGTTGATCGGAATAAGGTGCTCAAAGCAGTGAGGAGGGCAGGCAAGAGGGCTGAATTCTGGCCTTATCCCAATCCGCCTTTGTATTTTACTTCGACAAACAACTACTTCAAAGACATGACCACTGAGTACAAAGAAAGCTATAACTATTGGAGACATGGCTACAGTGTCGGTGATATGCACGGAACTCTCCAAATGAGTCATCGCGGAGATGACAAAGTCAGCAACATGTTCAATGACGACAATGTCAATGCTTGCTATGTCATGTAACATATTGTATTATGTTTTTATATATAAAACGCGTGGTTAATTAAATGTTAGTGGTTTGGGGAGTTAATAAGCTTGTGACCTATATGTAGTGATCTATGACTCCTTCAATGTACATATATGGTTTGGTAATTAAAATAATCATATGACAAACCATACACTACAAGAAACTGGTGCAACAACGACGAAATTTAGCGATGACAGAAAAAGTCGTCGCTAATACCCACCCTATTGAGACGACAATTTTGTCATCACAAATACGCCAACTATTAGCGACGACTCATAAAGTCGTCCCTAATACCAGAGACAATTGCGAAGACAAAAAATGTCGT
The DNA here is from genome assembly GCA_963555705.1 of Ligustrum vulgare. Lineage (NCBI taxonomy): Eukaryota > Viridiplantae > Streptophyta > Magnoliopsida > Lamiales > Oleaceae > Ligustrum > Ligustrum vulgare. Next base: position 53,994,805 of record OY743183.1, read on the forward strand.
CGCAATAGGGTAGGTATTAGCGACGACTTTTCCTGTCGTCAAAACATAATTAGCGACGACTTTTTTTAGTCGTCTCTAACCTTTTTTTAGCGACGACTTTTAATAGTCGTCTCTAATACTATATAAACATGTAATATTATATTTAGATTTGTTCAAAAAAAATTTAATTCGCTAACTATATATTTATACAATTTTCTAACTAATATATATTAGTTAAAACAAAAACAAACACAAGAATTGAGTTGCCCTAATGGTTTCGACAATGCCACATAACCCTTTGGTCAAGGGTTCGAATCCTATAATGCACATATATATCATAGGAATTAAAGAAAATGCTTGGGTTGGCGTGTCGGGTCGAAATTTGTATTGGGTCGAAATTGGGCCGGTGGAGCAAGTCACCAAATTTTTTTTTTAATAAAATATTTTAATTATTAGAGACGACAAAGTTGTCGCTAAAAATCGTCGCAATAGACTCTGAAGCAATAGAGACGACTGTGTCGTCGTTATTTAGAATTAGCCTCGGACCTAAAGCGACGACTATTAGGGACGACTTTGTCGTCGCTATTGAGCAATAGAGACAATTTTTGTCCTTTCAGCGACGACAAACGTAGTCGCTATTGAGTGATTTTCTTGTAGTGATATGTAAGGACTTTGTATAAAGTATACTAATTTTGTGTAAAATATATTTAAGTTGATAATAATTGTTTTTTTATATTTGATTCTCATAAAATGTAGACATGAATGATGATAATAGATCATCGTAAAATAACATCTTCAATTTAGTCTTTGGTAAGCGGTTACTTTTTGTTTATAAATAGGGAATGTAAGTTTTTTTTTTTAGTTAAATATATGGTTAAAAAGTGATTTTGAAAATTTTGCATGGTTAAAAAGTAATTTGTGGAAATGAGTTGCATTTGTGACCTTATGTCATCATGTCATAGAAAAAAAAATGAGGTTTTAAATTTAAAAAAGAAAAAGGATGCTAAAGATAAAGAGAGAGGAGAGGAGAGGAACGACGAGAAGAGGCAAGGCAAGGAAATAAGAAAAAAATAACGACAGTAAAGAAAGATGGACTCATTCTCCTCACCATCAAGTGGATCGCGCCGAACTTTTCAAAGGAAGATTTGATGGACTAGCTTAAAGTTCAGAGGCTTACACTGAGGAATTGGCTATGATCTCATGGGTTTTATAGACAGCTACACTTCCTGCCCACCTTCCATCATTCAACAAGATAAAACTAGAACTCCCAATCCAGCTTTCTCATTTTAGATTCGTCATGACCATCTCTTGATCAATGCCATCATAAGCTTCCTCTCTCCATCCGTCGTCCCGTTTCTAGCTGCATCCAAGTCTGGTTGTGAAGCATGGACAACTTTGGCAAATACATATACCAAACCTTCCAGTGGACGTATTATGCAATTAAAATCCCAGCTTTCCAATCTAACCAAGGGTTCAAAATCTATTACAGAATACTTTCGGATCATCAAAAGCAAAGCAGATGAACAAGCTTTGATGAAAGCTCTAGTCCATTGTGAAGACCTTACTTTTAAGAAGAAACTTTATGGACTCCGTGATGAATATAAGGAAACTGCAACTTTCGTATGTGCTCGAGATGCGTCGGTTACTTTTAATGAGCTTCATGAAATGCTCATCAATTATGAGTGACATGTTGTGTGCAAATATCGTGATGTGATCTAAGATAGGAAATCAAAGGAGAAATCAAGCTACAGGAAATGGAACAATCTACATGGGAAAACAAACAAGTTTCGTGTTGGCCTCGAGTCGCGAATCAAGCCGGATCAAGTCACTTCAAAGAGAAGAAAAATGTTGCAGTCGGAAAAAGTGCGCGACCGTGTGGTGAAACAAAGGAGGTGATCACGCGTTGTCACCAAAAGCCACCCGAGACTTTGAGGCTCAACCACGCGATCGCGCGGCATATGCCCACATGATCTCGTGGTTCTACCAGTTCAAAATTTTCATGGATTTTAATTATTTTCTGTTTTAATTATTATATTTCATATTTTTGAACCTTTTAGTGGCTAGGGTTAGTTTTAGGTTGTTTTTAACTTATATTACGTTTTCTTTCCATTATTGTTAGGAACTTGAACATTATTGATAATGAATTGAGTATTTTCTCTCTAAAAGGAGGATTTCTTTTCTTGTTCTTCATAACAACCCAACGAACTTATCAAAGATTCTTGAATATTTTTGGCGTTCCAACCCTGAACTTATCAAGGAATTGGACAATCCTTGTGGCGTTCAACAACTTTGATTCTTATTCCGCATCGTCAATCTTACGCCATGAATATCTGGTCAAGATCCTATCGTCTAAATCTATCTTTTCCATTCATTAATTTAATTGGTTTCTTATTATTTCTGAATTTAGATATTTCCTGTTTATTATATTGTTTATCTGCGTTTTTATCGTTTCTCAAAAGGAGTCGCATCAGGTGGTATCAGAGCTTGGATCTAAATTCAGTTCTTGAAATTTCTTAATTTTTCTTGATTTCCTTGTTCATTGAGTTTTTCATGCCTTCATAAATTTCTTGAGTTTTGATCCATTTAAAAATCCAACAAAAATCCAAACGTGTTTATTTTAATCAATTCTTATCCAAATTCAGTCCTATTTGTTTTATCGTGTTCGTAGTCGAATTTCGGATTTTAAAAAAAATTCCGAAAAAAATTCACAAATTCTCATAATTTCTCAATTTTTTTTTTTCGTGTCTCCCATTGTCCTAATTCTTTGAGTCTTTGATTGGTTCCTTGGGCACTTGAAAAGGGATTAAGAGTGATGCACGAGTGATAAATTTTTTTTGGAATTTTATCTCCTTTTCTTGTTATTAACAATGTCTCGTAAGGAAAAATCTTTGTCATCTTTATTGATAAGTGACAACCAGAAAATTAAACGGATAGAAACCATGAAGGAACAAGTTGGTAACTTCTTGGCTAGGATGGATAAAAGAGATGCAGTTATTGCCCAATTGCAAAAGGAGCAATCTTGAAAGGATTCTACGGCTAGAAGGGATAAGAGGTGTGCACTCGATATTAGGTTTAGAGATGGGGTTGATGAAAGGCCATTGAAGTGAAAGGAAGAAGCAAGGTCATATCTGGGATCCTATCCTACATCACGATCAAAATGGGAGAGTAGTGGTCATGTTACAAAAAAGAGGGAGGAACCTTCTGATTCCAAACCTCCTAAGGACAGAAATACTATATGCATTAAGTGTTTGGATTTCAGTCATATTGCACTTCAATGTCCACATAAAAAGGTGATGGTTGGTTGTGATGGAAAGGTTGTTTCAAAGAGTGAAAATAAAGTTGAAAAATGCCTAAGTTAAAGAATGTTAGTGATGGTGATAAATTGAAAAATATTGTAGTAGGTGAATCACTTATTAATAGGTGATCTCGTAGCACTAGGTGTAAGGAGAATGGTGTGGGAGAGCAACAAGATAACATTTTTGGTACTAGATGCTTCTAGATAATAAGGTTTGTAGTATGGTGATTGATGGAGGAAGTTGCACCAGCGTGGCTAGTACTACCTCAGTGGAGAAATTGGGGTTGCCTTTGATTAAACATCATAATCCTTATAAATTGCAGTGGTTGACTGAATCTGGGGAAGTTAAAGTGAACAAACAGGTTACGATAAATTTTTCTATTGGTGGATATAATGATGAGGTAGTATGTCATTTAGTTCCTATACATATTGGACATATAATGTTGGGATGGCCATAGCAACATGATAGGGCGGTGCTTCATGATGGGTTTAAAAATGGATATAGCTTTGTGAAAGGTGAAGAAAATTCACTCTTGTTCCTTTATCATCAATATGAACATAAACTAAAAATAAGGAGTGAGTTTGAGGGAAGAAAATAATAGAGTTGTGGCCACGACATCAGAAAAATGAGAGGTAGTGAAAATTGAAAATAAGAGGATTGATGCCACAACCTCAGAAAAAGGAGAGGGTGAGTGGAAAGAGTAAAAGAAAAGAGAGTCCACGCACAAAATGAGATTTTTGCACAAAGATTGATGTACAAGGATCCATGCCTTGCATTTAACTAATCTAAGAAGCCCCTTCCTAGTTTGATTAATTCTATTTTGCATGTACTCAAGTTAAATCCCAAACTAAGAGTTGGGACTGCGTTTAATAGCAAGAAAAAACAGTCCAAGGAACGTACAAAGCACCAACGTGAATATTAAGCCAAAAAAAGCAAATGTAAGCATGTTCCAATAGCCAATGATTGCAGAAGTTACAAGAGGATTGCGCAAGTTGCAAATTAGAGGTCGAATCATTTTCAAGAGGGGGGGGGGGGGTGATGTGATCCAAGGTTGGAAGTCATACGAGAAATTGAGCTACAGGTAATGAAATAACAATCTACATGAAAAAACGAGCAAGTTTCATGTTAGGCTCGAGTTGAGAATCAAATCGGATCAAGTTGCTTCAAATGGACGAAAAATGTTGCGGTCGAACAAAGCGCGCAACCACATGGTGAAACAAAGGAGGTGATCACACATTGTCACCAAAAATCCACTGGAGACTTTGAGGCTCAACCATGTGATTGTGCAGTATATGCCCACTCGATCGCGTGGTTCTACCAGTTCAGAATTTTTTCGAATTTTTTATTATTTTTTGTTTTAATTATTATATTTCGTGTTTTCGAACCTTTTAGCTGCTAGGGCTAGTATTAGGTCATTTTTACCCTATATTATGTTTTATTTTCATTATTATAAGGAACTTTGACATTATTGATATTCAATTGAGTGTTTTCTCCCTAAAAGGAGGATTCCTTTTCTTGTATTTCAAGAACAACCCAACAAACTTATCAAAGATTCTTGAATCTTTGTGGGGTTCCAACCCCCAAACTTATCAAGGAATTGGAGAATCCTCGTGGCGTTCAACAACTTTGGTTCTTATTTTGCATCGTCAATCTTGCGCAGTGAATATTGTGTCAAGGTTCTATCGTCTAAATCTATCTTTTCCATTCATTATTTTAATTGGTTTTTTGTTATTTCTGAATTTAGATCTTTCCTGCTTTATCATATTGTTTATTATTTGTTATCGTTGCGTTTCCCAAAAGGAGTGGACTTTAGAGTGCGGGTGTCGATCCCATGAGGACTATTTATTTGTTATCTATCTACTTTGATTCTAAAATTCCTAGACCAAGGTAAATATTAACAAAGAAAATGAAAATTGCAAAAGATTCCAAAAATGACAATAAATTGATAAATTAATGAAATAAACAACGACAAAAATAGAAAAATAAACAAATTGCACCTAAATTAAAATATAAAACCAAGAAATTGAACGAAAGAGTTTTCTAAAAATAAATGACTATCAGGATTAATGATTTCAAAATAATATTGTAGCTTAATTTCGCATATCAAGATATGTTCGAAAATTATATTTGATCTAATTCACTTATAAATCTAATTTACCTCTCTCGAGTTCAAATTAGCCATATTTAACTAAGTCAACCATGTACCTATATAGCGATTCGGAATTCTTCTTTAGCCAAATCCATTAAATTATCTAGGAATTCATATTTGATCACATGCAACTACTAATTCATATCTCTATCTTATTGTTGAAATTGCCAAATTTTACTAAATGATCTAATTGTTTACTCATCTCTCGGATTATGAAAACAACCATTAAATCATAAATTAATGGCCAATAAATTCAAGCATTAAAAACATAGTAAAATCAATAAATGAAAACAATAAAAATCCCAACTAGAGAATTGAAATTAAAAATAGAAATATTAAATCTCCATCATCAATCCCAACATTAAATCTAGCTACACATGTTCTTGGAATTAAAAGCAGTAAAGAAAAACATAAATAAAACCCATATTTGTGAAGAAACATAGCCAAACATCTTGGAACAAGAATTTGTCCACACTTCGATTATCTCCCCAAGCCCTAGCCTTCCCCTCTTTAAATCCCTAAAAGATTTGGATGAAATTGATGGAATTATTATGGAAGAAAGGGAGTTTTAGATCTTTATTTCATGCCTCCTTTCTAATTCTCCCCGAATAATGGTTGAAATTCACGTCCAAATTGGTTTCCAAAAGAATTCCAACTGAACAAGAAAAGTTACCTTCACGTAGGCATTTTTTTGTATCTCTACAACATCCTATATTTTGATCATACCTTTAGCTTCTCTTAATCGATTTAGGTGATTCAAAGCTCTATCTTATTGTTTACTACCCAAATATCAATACTCAAAGTTTGGCTAAAAATTTCCCCCCAAATCTTGTGTGATTGGAATCAATTTATGATAATATTCTTATCATATTTCATTCATTTTTGACCTCTAATTGCATCCAATTGACTCCTAACAATCTTCAAGTATCGTATCGTGGTCTGAATCAACCATTGAATATTTGCAATTTGGTCCTTCTTCATTTGATTTGTACACTTTAGTCCTTGAATTTTCGTTGCTCTTCTATTAAATTTTTTCTTCATTTAATTTCTTCAATTAGGCCCTAGAACTTGTGCCTTATTCCATTGTAGCTTTGATTTGCACCTCATTTTGACTTCATCAACTTCTTTTGCATGATTTAGCTCCACTTTTCATCCAATTGTAATGTATTTGCTTCAATCCTTCCGTTCCCTTGATTTCTGGGATAAAATCTAAAATAATGATAAATAACCACAACTAAGTAGAATTTTTTCAAAAAAAAAAAAAAACATAATATCATAATTTTTACAGATAAATAAGTTTATCAAATACACTTATCATTACACATCTCCCAAGATGCCAAATCTCAATTCCCTGCCACTTCCTATAACACAAAAAAGCCATCAAATTACTTATACAATTCAAATCAAGCCCCCCCCCCCCCCCCCCAAAAAAAATAAAAACAATAGCCATTGGAACAGCTCTTCAAACCAACCTCATCAGTTACACCCAGGTCAGCCACAAAACTCTTCTAACTCCAGCTACACCCCACGACCCTATTGTGACTTTCGTCAACTCTGTATAGAACAAGGCCACTCTAACCGCTGATACCCACATTACTCATGCGCTCTCGCCACGAGCAACCTTTCCCTTTTTCTTCATACAATACTCGACCTTCATTCTCCTCTCCTACAATACACTATACGCACCACTCTCCATTAACTTCCAATTCATGGGTCCTAGATTCAGGTGCTTCTTATCCCTTGACTAGTGATCTAGATAATTTGTCTCTTCACTCAGCATATCCTGTCTCCGATGGAACTTAGATTGATGATGGCTCAAATCTTCCCATTCACAATCTTGTTTCCCAACCCTCCCTAGTCCCTCTCGTACTTTAAATTTACTTGAAATCTTGTGTATTCTGTCTACGTCTAGTAATTTACTATATATCAATAAATTATGCAAATCAAATAATGTTAGTGTTGAGTTTTTTCCTTCCTCGTTTCAAGTGAAGGATATTCCTGCAAGGGCAAAAATTCTTCAAGGACGGACTAGAGATGGCATCTATGGATTGATTGGCACATCCTCCACATCCACTCTTCTTTTTGCATTTTCATCCTCCAAAGGATCCTCCTCAACTAGCATCATCCTCTAGGGAAACCGTCATATCCTATCTTGCAAGGATAAATTAAGTCTAGCTCGTTACCCGTGTCTAGTTTCGTTTCTAGAAAGTTTCATTGTAATTTTATGTGTATGTCAGAAGTCTTACAAATCACCATTTGAAATTTCAACTATTACAATTTCCAAACAACTTGACGTAGTCTTTTCTGATATTTGGACCTCTCCACTTAATTCTACTAAAAAAATAAGTATTATGTCATTTTTATTGATCATTATTCAAAATATGTATTGCTTTATCCCCCTCTACATAAATTAAATGTTTTGGAAATTTCAAAAAATACAAAGTACTTGTCAAAAACCAGTTTAGCAATAAATTCGTACCATGTACTCTAACAATGGTGGTGAGTTTATTGCTCTAAAATCCTTCTTTCCTGGTCATGGGATCTCACACCTTACTTCACCACCTCACACCCAAGAACATAATGGGTTTACTAAATGCCGTCATCGACATATTGTCGAGATAGGCCATGCACATTTACACCATGCCTCGATTCCTCTTACATTGTTGGTGATACGAATCATAGTGGGCTTGATGAGAAAATTCAAATGTTCAAGCCAAACAAGAAATCACGATCGTAACATAGGCAGAAGAAGACCTATGAGTCCAGAGAAATATGAAGCCTTGAAAGAAGAGGTGTCGAAGCTGTTGAAAAATAGCTTCATTAGGGAATCACGTAATTCGAAGTGGGTGTCAAACCCTATAGCTTTCCCTTTCCACGAATTGACCAATTGGTTATCTCCATAGCGGGGAACAAAATGCTAAGCTTCATGGATGCGTATTTCAGATACAATCGGATACAACCAGATCCCCATGTACAAATTCGATAAGGAGCATACTTCCTTTATCACTGACAGGGGACTCTATTGTTATAAGGCCATGCCCTTCAGATTAAAAAAATGCAGGAGCTACTTACCAAGGTTGGTAAATCAGATGTTTGCGAAGCAGCTCTGAAGTACCTTTAAGTTATATATGGATAACATGCTGGTAAAGAGCATGATTGCCTTAAAACATATCCATCATATGGCGGAGACCTTTGATATACTACAGGATGAAGCTCAACCCCGTAAAATGTGCCTTTGGGGTTGCATCTGGAAAGTTTCTTAGTTTTATGGTGAACAAAAGAGGAATTGAAGCCAACCCAGATAAAATCAAGGTATTACTTGATATGCGCTCACCCCAGAACTCGAAGCAAGTGTAAAACTTGACTGGGAGAATCGCTGCCTTGAGCTGGTTCGTCTCCAAATCTACGTATAAGTGCCTACCCTTCTTTAAGGTCCTTAAAGGGGGAAAGAGGTTCCAATGGATGCAGGAATGCGAACAAGCCTTCACATGGTTAAAGGATTTTTTGGGACAAGTCCCACTACTATCATAGCCAAAGTTCGGAGAGTCTTTGTTCCTTTATTTAGCTGTCTCCAAAGAGGTTATAAAATCTGTTTGATCAGAGAGGAAGATGGGAATTAAATTCCAGTATATTATGTGAGCAAAGCCTTACTAGAGACTAAAACACGCTACCCTGACATGGAGAAGCTTACTTTAGCTCTGATCAAGGTGACCCATAAGCTCCGCCCCTACTTTCAATCACATTCAATCCGAGTACTTACAAATTTTCCCCTGAGGAAAGTATTGCAAAAACCAGATGCATCTGGAAGGTTAATGAAGTGGGCAGTAGAAATTACCCAATTCGACCTATAGTATATGCCTCGGACAACAGTGCAGGGCCAAGCATTTGTAGACTTCATAGTTGAATTTACGCACACACCTGAGGTGGAGATGATTGAAAATATGGGACACACTAAAGAGTGGGGACTATTCATCGACGGATCCTCTACTGAAGGAAGGTCCGGCGTAGGAGTAATACTGGTCAGCCTGGAAGGACACACATTACACAATGCAGTTCGGTTCGATTTCAAAGCTTCGAATAATGTAGCTGATAAGTGTAGTTTATACACTTAGGGATATGTCGAATACTAGGATATTTCATAGTGATTTTTGAATAAATTCTACCTAAGTAGTGTTTATTTGTTGCTATTTCAGATTTTATTCAAAAAGAGGGAAAATGAAGCAATTACGGGAAATAAATGTCAATTTAAATACAATTGAAGAGAATCAGAAGTTTTGGGGTCAAATTGATCAAATCAGAATTTGAGGATGCACCGCGCAAATAAAATTCAGGGACTAACTTGAAAGGCAAAGAAAAAGATGGGGATTAGCAAAAAGTCTTCATAAGCGATCACCGCCTTAACCTAGGCGCGATCGCCACTTGTGCATAAAATTTCAACATAAGCAAAAAGATTCTTACCACACAATCGTCAGACTCTAACCCACACTATCGCATGGGCTTCCGACTAGGCCGAATTTGGACCATTTTGCATTATTTTGATAGAATTCTTGCTGTTGTTTACCTTAAGTTATATATATATAGCATGAGAGGCAACGAGAAGGGGACTTTTGTTGAGCCTCCTAACACAAAGTTCTTGGGGATTCTACATCAATTTAGTGGGAGATTCAAGCACAACAAAAGGGGGTGGAGATAGAAGATTAACACAGGAATTTGACTCTTGGTGCAAGATTTCTTTTCTTGTCGTTAATTTCATAAATTCCGTTATGTTTGATTATTACTTTTATTTTTAATTCCATATTCCTTGTTTTAACGATTCAATGCATGTGTTGATTTATTATTGCGTTTAATGCGTGAATGAACTGGCCTCTTATTCATGATTTAATGTGTTATTTCCATAATCCGAGAGGTGAGTTAATAACATAGATCTAGGTAATAAATTCGGTAATTGAACGAGAGATAGAGATATACTCTCGTGATTATTGCGGTCGTGTGTGAATTCTTGTGTGTAATGCATCTAGATAAGGAATTTTCGGACCTGCTGTAGAGATACATGGTTGACTTATTTAGCTAGGATTGATTTAAACTCGAGAGAGGAATCTCAATTTGAATTAGTGAATTCGACCGAACACATATTTAGAAAATAGAACCTGGAATTGGAATTGATTTAATTGGCTAGGTGAAATCGTGAATCCCAACTACATTACAATCATATTTAAAAACAAAAGCAATTTAGAAATCTCATTTCTATTCAAATTTTTAATTGTTTACTTAAGGAATTCAATTTTAGTTTAAACATCAAAATTTATTCATCTGTTCAAATATGGATAAGAAGTTACATATTTCAGTACTTAGTAACCAGTCTCTGAGGGACGACATTCTGGACCTATAGGTCCATTTTACTACTCTTCACGGGCCGTACACTTGCGGGGATATCTTGTACAGCGAGATATCAGTGAACAATAGCGAAATATGAAGCACTCCTGGCTGGACTAATACTAGAAATAGTTTTAAAGATCAAAGCATTTATAGCAAACAGTGACTCCTAGCTCGTTTTAAGCTAAGTTAGTGGGCACTTTGCCGCCAAGGAACCTACAATGATCCTGTACTTGAAAAAGTAAAAGATTTGGCAACTCATTTTGAAAAGTTTGAGTTAATCCACGTTCCTTGATTTGAAAATTCAAATGCAGATGCCTTATCCAAATTGGCAAGTAGCAAGGATGCCAAGTTCTTAAACATGGTACCCATTGAACATCTACCAGTCTCCTCTATTGAGCCGGAGGCAGAGTCTATGCAATAGAAGAGGAAAACTCTTGGATGACTCCTATTCTTGCTTAGCCTCTTATTCATGATTTAATGTGTTATTTCCATAATCCGAGAGGTGAGTTAATAACATAGATCTAGGTAATAAATTCGGTAATTGAACGAGAGATAGAGATATACTCTCGTGATTATTGCGGTCGTGTGTGAATTCTTGTGTGTAATGCATCTAGATAAGGAATTTTCGGACCTGCTGTAGAGATACATGGTTGACTTATTTAGCTAGGATTGATTTAAACTCGAGAGAGGAATCTCAATTTGAATTAGTGAATTCGACCGAACACATATTTAGAAAATAGAACCTGGAATTGGAATTGATTTAATTGGATAGGTGAAATTGTGAATCCCAACTACATTACAATCATATTTAAAAACAAAAGCAATTTAGAAATCTCATTTCTATTCAAATTTTTAATTGTTTACTTAAGGTCTTCAATTTTAGTTTAAACATCAAAATTTATTCATCTATTCAAATATGGATAAGAAGTTACATATTTCGGTACTTAGTAACCAGTCTCTGAGGGACGACATTCTGGACCTATAGGTCCATTTTACTACTCTTCACGGGCCGTACACTTTCGGGGATATCTTGTACAGCGAGATATCAGTGAACAGTAGCGAAATATGAAGCACTCCTGGCTGGACTAATACTAGCAATAGTTTTAAAGATGAAAGCATTTATGGCAAACAGTGACTCCTAGCTCGTTTTAAGCTAAGTTAGTGGGCACTTTGCCGCCAAGGAACCTACAATGATCCTGTACTTGAAAAAGTAAAAGATTTGGCAACTCATTTTGAAAAGTTTGAGTTAATCCACGTTCCTTGATTTGAAAATTCAAATGCAGATGCCTTATCCAAATTGGCAAGTAGCAAGGAGCCCAAGTTCTTAAACATGGTACCCATTGAACATCTACCAGTCTCCTCTATTGAGCCGGAGGCAGATTCTATGCAATAGAAGAGGAAAACTCTTGGATGACTCCTATTCTTGCTTAGCCTCTTATTCATGATTTAATGTGTTATTTCCATAATCCGAGAGGTGAGTTAATAACATTGATCTAGGTAATAAATTCGATAATTGAACGAGAGATAGAGATATACTCTCGTGATTATTGCGGTCGTGTGTGAATTCTTGTGTGTAATGCATTTAGATAAGGAATATTCGGACCTGCTGTAGAGATACATGGTTGACTTATTTAGCTAGGATTGATTTAAACTCGAGAGAGGAATCTCAATTTGAATTAGTGAATTCGACCGAACACATATTTAGAAAATAGAACCTGGAATTGGAATTGATTTAATTGGCTAGGTGAAATCGTGAATCCCAACTACATTACAATCATATTTAAAAACAAAAGCAATTTAGAAATCTCATTTCTATTCAAATTTTTAATTGTTTACTTAAGGTCTTCAATTTTAGTTTAAACATCAAAATTTATTCATCTATTCAAATATGGATAAGAAGTTACATATTTCGGTACTTAGTAACCAGTCTCTGAGGGACGACATTCTGGACCTATAGGTCCATTTTACTACTCTTCACGGGCCGTACACTTGCGGGGATATCTTGTACAGCGAGATATCAGTGAACAGTAGTGAAATATGAAGCACTCCTGGATGGACTAATACTAGAAATAGTTTTAAAGATCAAAGCATTTATAGCAAACAGTGACTCCTAGCTCGTTTTAAGCTAAGTTAGTGGGCACTTTGCCGCCAAGGAACCTACAATGATCCTGTACTTGAAAAAGTAAAAGATTTGGCAACTCATTTTGAAAAGTTTGAGTTAATCCACGTTCCTTGATTTGAAAATTCAAATGCAGATGCCTTATCCAAATTGGCAAGTAGCAAGGATGCCAAGTTCTTAAACATGGTACCCATTGAACATCTACCAGTCTCCTCTATTGAGCCGGAGGCAGAGTCTATGCAATAGAAGAGGAAAACTCTTGGATGACTCCTATTCTTGCTTAGCCTCTTATTCATGATTTAATGTGTTATTTCCATAATCCGAGAGGTGAGTTAATAACATAGATCTAGGTAATAAATTCGGTAATTGAACGAGAGATAGAGATATACTCTCGTGATTATTGCGGTCGTGTGTGAATTCTTGTGTGTAATGCATCTAGATAAGGAATTTTCGGACCTGCTGTAGAGATACATGGTTGACTTATTTAGCTAGGATTGATTTAAACTCGAGAGAGGAATCTCAATTTGAATTAGTGAATTCGACCGAACACATATTTAGAAAATAGAACCTGGAATTGGAATTGATTTAATTGGATAGGTGAAATTGTGAATCCCAACTACATTACAATCATATTTAAAAACAAAAGCAATTTAGAAATCTCATTTCTATTCAAATTTTTAATTGTTTACTTAAGGTCTTCAATTTTAGTTTAAACATCAAAATTTATTCATCTATTCAAATATGGATAAGAAGTTACATATTTCGGTACTTAGTAACCAGTCTCTGAGGGACGACATTCTGGACCTATAGGTCCATTTTACTACTCTTCACGGGCCGTACACTTTCGGGGATATCTTGTACAGCGAGATATCAGTGAACAGTAGCGAAATATGAAGCACTCCTGGCTGGACTAATACTAGCAATAGTTTTAAAGATGAAAGCATTTATGGCAAACAGTGACTCCTAGCTCGTTTTAAGCTAAGTTAGTGGGCACTTTGCCGCCAAGGAACCTACAATGATCCTGTACTTGAAAAAGTAAAAGATTTGGCAACTCATTTTGAAAAGTTTGAGTTAATCCACGTTCCTTGATTTGAAAATTCAAATGCAGATGCCTTATCCAAATTGGCAAGTAGCAAGGAGCCCAAGTTCTTAAACATGGTACCCATTGAACATCTACCAGTCTCCTCTATTGAGCCGGAGGCAGATTCTATGCAATAGAAGAGGAAAACTCTTGGATGACTCCTATTCTTGCTTAGCCTCTTATTCATGATTTAATGTGTTATTTCCATAATCCGAGAGGTGAGTTAATAACATTGATCTAGGTAATAAATTCGATAATTGAACGAGAGATAGAGATATACTCTCGTGATTATTGCGGTCGTGTGTGAATTCTTGTGTGTAATGCATTTAGATAAGGAATATTCGGACCTGCTGTAGAGATACATGGTTGACTTATTTAGCTAGGATTGATTTAAACTCGAGAGAGGAATCTCAATTTGAATTAGTGAATTCGACCGAACACATATTTAGAAAATAGAACCTGGAATTGGAATTGATTTAATTGGCTAGGTGAAATCGTGAATCCCAACTACATTACAATCATATTTAAAAACAAAAGCAATTTAGAAATCTCATTTCTATTCAAATTTTTAATTGTTTACTTAAGGTCTTCAATTTTAGTTTAAACATCAAAATTTATTCATCTATTCAAATATGGATAAGAAGTTACATATTTCGGTACTTAGTAACCAGTCTCTGAGGGACGACATTCTGGACCTATAGGTCCATTTTACTACTCTTCACGGGCCGTACACTTGCGGGGATATCTTGTACAGCGAGATATCAGTGAACAGTAGTGAAATATGAAGCACTCCTGGATGGACTAATACTAGCAATAGTTTTAAAGATCAAAGCATTTATAGCAAACAGTGACTCCTAGCTCGTTTTAAGCTAAGTTAGTGGGCACTTTGCCGCCAAGGAACCTACAATGATCCTGTACTTGAAAAAGTAAAAGATTTGGCAACTCATTTTGAAAAGTTTGAGTTAATCCACGTTCCTTGATTTGAAAATTCAAATGCAGATGCCTTATCCAAAATGGCAAGTAGCAAGGATGCCAAGTTCTTAAACATGGTACCCATTGAACATCTACCAGTCTCCTCTATTGAGCCGGAGGCAGAGTCTATGCAATAGAAGAGGAAAACTCTTGGATGATTCCTATTCTTGCTTAGCCTCTTATTCATGATTTAATGTGTTATTTCCATAATCCGAGAGGTGAGTTAATAACATAGATCTAGGTAATAAATTCGGTAATTGAACGAGAGATAGAGATATACTCTCGTGATTATTGCGGTCGTGTGTGAATTCTTGTGTGTAATGCATTTAGATAAGGAATATTCGGACCTGCTGTAGAGATACGTGGTTGACTTATTTAGCTAGGATTGATTTAAACTCGAAAGAGGAATCTCAATTTGAATTAGTGAATTCGACCGAACACATATTTAGAAAATAGAACCTGGAATTGGAATTGATTTAATTGGCTAGGTGAAATCGTGAATCTCAACTACATTACAATCATATTTAAAAACAAAAGAAATTTAGAAATCTCATTTCTATTCAATTTTTTAATTGTTTAGTTAAGGTCTTCAATTTCATCAAAATTTATTCATCTGTTCAAATATGGATAAGAAGTTACATATTTCGGTACTTAGTAACCAGTCTCTGAGGGACGACATTCTGGACTTATAGGTCCATTTTACTACTCTTCACGACCCGTACACTTGCGGGGATATCTTATACAGCTAGATATCAGTGAACAGTAGCGAAATATGAAGCACTCCTGGCTGGACTAATACTAGCAATAGATTTAAAGATCAAAGAATTTATAGCAAATAGTGACTCCTAGCTCGTTTTAAGCTAAGTTAGTGGGCACTTTGCTGCCAAGGAACCTACAATGATCCTGTACTTGAAAAAGTAAAAGATTTGGCAACTCATTTTGAAAAGTTTGAGTTAATCCACGTTCCTTGATTTGAAAATTCAAATACAGATGCCTTATCCAAATTAGCAAGTAGCAAGGATGCCAAGTTCTTAAACATGGTACCCATTGAACATCTACCTGTCTCCTCTATTGAACCGGAGGCAGAGTCTATGCAATAGAAGAGGAAAACTCTTGGATGACTCCTATTCTTGCTTACTTGAAATATCAAACTCTGCCAAATCATTTGGAGGCAGCTCAAAAATTACAAAGGTACGCAACCAACTTCATCCTCATCAATTGGGTACTCTATAAGTAAAGTTACACTGCACCTTGGTTATGATGTGTTGATCTGTCAGATGATAAGTACATAATGATTGACATTCATGAAGGCATTTGCAACAACCATGTCGAAGCATTATCTCTGGCGTGAAAAGCCCTGAAACAGGGGTACTTCTGGCCCACAATACGAAAGGACGCACATGACTTTGTCCGCAGATGTGACAAGTGTCAGTGACATGCCACCATGCCACACCATCCACACCACTAGTTAAGGGTAGTAACTAGCCCTTGGCCCTTTGCAAAATGGGGAATTGATATTATTGGGCCTATGCCCTGAGGTGGCGGGAACAACTGCTACGCGATTGTAGCAATAGATTACTTCATCAAATGGGTTGAGGTAGAGCCCCTGATGAAAATAACCTAACCAAACACTTCCAAATTCATTTGGAAGAATATTATCTACAGGTTCAGTGTTCCACACTCCCTAGTGACTGATAACGCAAAGCAATTCAAACGCATAAGGGTTGATGAGTTGTGCGATGACTTGGGAATTTGCAAGCTATTTTTGCCACCACATCATCCGCAGGAAAATGGTTAGGTCGAAGCGGTTAATAAGACCATCAAATACACCTTGAAAAGGAAATTGGAGTCTAAGAAGGGTGCTTGGGTAGATGAACTTCCAAAGTCTTATGGGCACTTTGGACTACCTCTCACACCGCTACGAGAGAAACCCCTTTTTAATAGCCTATGGGTCCGAAGCAATATGTCCAGTAGAAATCGGAGTACCTTCACCTCGCCAAATTCAGTATGACGAAGCAACAAATGAAGAGGTTCAAAGGGAGGATCTAGATTTCCTCCTTGAAAGAAGGAACGAATCACAAGTGGTGTTAGCCCGTTACCAAGAAAAGATGGTCAACTACTACAACAAAAATGTAAAAATATGTTTTTTAGAATTGGGGATTTGGTCTTAAAAAAAGTACTTCTTTCAACCCAAGAGCTAGGAGCAGGGACTCTGGGTCCTAACTAGGAAGGGCCTTATAAGATCACTGCCGAGGTGGTACCAGGGACCTACTTGATAGAAGACCTATCTGGAATACCTCTGCGTAATCCCGGAACACTGATCATCTTCGCCGCTATTATCCATGAAGGAAGCCTCTGCTAGTTTAATCATTTGCACCTGGCTCTATGAAATTTATGTAATAAAGGGCTTCCTTATGAAAATTCGCATCAAGTAAATTTAGTATTAACATGACCTAGCTAATCAAACCAAGAGCCGAGGCACCTCGTTATTTTCCACATCCACATAGATTGTAGTAAATTCCATAAACAAGGGACTCAGGTAAACTCGTAAAACATGTAAAAAACTTCGAACAAAAGCGAGAGACTACTGGAAGATAGTTGGATAATTAGAACACAGCTATAGTTCATCTTTAAATAAAAGTAACTCGGCTATTCCATGACTACAATAGTTTAAATCTAACCATAATCTGAGGCGGTCAAGGGAAGCACAACTGGTGCAAAGTGGTTGGATAAGTTATTCCAAAGAAAGTAGGGGGGACCCCTTCACACAAGGGACTTCTTAATAATGCTTCGAAAATCATGTGGATAAAATAAACACACATAGAAATACTCGACATCAAAATCCAATGCAGACATCTGTCAATCAAACCCAACCAATAAACATGAATGTTTTAAAAGCTTAGGTCTGAGGGACTATTATGCAAGCTCTCATGTCAAAACTGAATTCCACAATAAAACCATCAAAGTTAAGTATTCAACATTGAATTCGAAAATAGAAATGTGCTATCCACAAAAATGAATTCATTACAAGCAATGCAGTAAAGATATTCGTTTTAGTTAAAATTCAAAAGCAAAAATCAGGAAGGAGGAGGAGCATTTTTTGCAGAGCCATTGCCAGTGGCCCTTGAGTTAAGTCAATAAGGTCGGAAATAGAATCACTCTCCTCAGCGTCCTGGGGCTTCGGATTTAAAGCTCTTATCTTGGAGAGATCCAAATCAGGGAAAGCCTCCTTCACATTCCCCAAAGTTATCCGGGTACCAATGTTGCAAAAAATCTTCTACATCAGCCCATATTCCTCGGTATTCTCGAAGGTGTCCTTAAAATTTTGGATACCCTCGGCCACGTTGAATTCCAAACTCTGCTCCAGAAGTTTATACCTATCCTCTCCTTTTGCCAAGGCCTCCTACCTCTTACCCAGTGCCTCATTCTCCGCCTCCAGCTTCTTCTTCAGCCACCTCATCAAAAAGTTTGCCCTTCATGGCGTTAGACTCAACAGGGGCTTTGGTAGTCACTACCTGGGCATGACATGCGTTATCATACTTCTTGTAAAGATTGGCCACGTCTACCTCAGAAGAGATAATTTCCTTCTTCAGGTTATCATTATCTTCCTTCAGAGCTCACAGGTAGTTCTTCTCCTCATGAAGAGATCTCCAGCTTCAGTAAGGACATCCTTTAGTTCCTTAATCTCTTGCACCATACGACCTGCATTGTGCAAAACCACTTTAGTGCTCGCCTCCCTTTACTCTAATTCTTTGACGGGCCCTTTCACCTAGTCAACTAAAGCTAGAGTCCTAGCATTTAATGCCCTGATGGCAGCCAGCTTCTAACTTGGCAAGCTTTTGGCAGCAAAGGGCCCACCCCTTAGTCCAGTAACTATCCATCGCAATGGTACTCCGGGAGGGACGCCAGAGCATCAGAATCCAAAATGGACGGTTTGGGAACAAGGTCGTCCCTAATTCGAACCCGTTCTAAAGAAATCTCCTACTCCATCCTCTCTACATAATCCAGAGATGGCACATTCAATGGCTCTACGTCCTTGATAGATTCAGGGGACGAACCCTTCATGTCCCTCTTTAACCTCTTTAAAGGTGGGTGGTCCTCTACTGAAACTTCCACAGCCTCATCGTCATCATCTACTCCCCCAGATGGAGCTTCCTAGAACTTAACCCACTCCTTCCTCTTAGCCTTCTTCTCCTTTTCCCAGACTTCAGTAAGTTTCTGGCCATGTTCCTTCTTAATGGTGAGGAGCTGTTTCCTGGATGGAACTAGAGTAGGAGTGGTCGGAAGGTTTGAGGAGCTAAGAGATTCGGAGGCAGAAGCATCCTCAAACGAATTGTTTGAAGCCTAGACAGACATTTTGGACACCTCCAAATGAAAGCCAGGAATAAAGGACTTCTATTTTCTCTCCACCTCACTTCCAGCAACTAGAATGGGAGGAATTTTCTTAGCCTTTAAGCCTTTTAGCGATATCTTGTGGAATTTATTCAATCCTCCAGGGAATGCACTAAATCAAAAAAAAAAAATGAAGCATAAACAAATATGCTAAAACAGGAGGGATGTGGGAGCATACCCATCTCTAGCATTAAACCATGTTTTACAAAGAGCATTTTGGAGGTGATAATCTTCTGAAAATCGCCTCGATAATCGAACAACTTCTTCACCACCTCCAAGTCCTCCTTAGGCAGCTGGTGGGCATATGTTTGGCCTGTGAAATCAAACGAATACATAAGCATAAGGGATTAAAAGTGTGCAAGTTTAGGAACATTATGCACCCACATAAGAGAGCATAAGGACTCACAAGGGCAAGAGAGGGTTCGGGGAATCGTTATTTCAGGAACGGGATCCGAAGGAGTGCACTATTAGTTATCGCCGACCCAAAACCACTGGGTCATCCAATTCTTGAGGGAGGTCAGATGCCCTATAATGATTGGAGGGTATTTCCCCATTGGATTTAGGTAATACCAATCCTTCACATCTTATTTCTTGTCTTTCTCCTTCCTCACAGCTTTCTTCAGGATGTACAAAGTATGAATGATGCAGAGGGAGATCGGATAGTCCTGACTAACCTCCTTCCAGACTAGCCACTTGGTAGGGGCATACATTATAGCTCCAAAGCAGAGCTATAAAAAAATGGGTGAAGAGGCAGACGCATCACGCATTGAAAACTGTCGAGAAGTACGGCCACTTGGCCATTCGGGAGACAACGGGGTCTACATGATAGACTAGGGTATATAATCGATATTCCCTAGGTATCCTACAGGTGGAGGATACTTCGGAGATCCCATTGCCCCTCACCTCTATTTTCATTTCATTAGACTCCCATGACCTTAGATTAGGTGATGGGTCCACATGGTACCCTGAGACCTTATTTACATAATCCACCCATTCCTCCACCTGAGCAATCTCTTCCTCTGTTAGAACTATATCCTCCCTATGCGCCCTAAAATGGGCCCTAACCCCCAGACCGGACTCTTGGGGTCCGGATGAGAAGCCCACTACCTCTTCCCATCTTGTAGCGACCGAGAATTTTCATGATTTATTTTGAATAAATATTATTTATCTTTAAAAACGTGTTGCTACGACTTTGCCCATTTATTTTTAAAACTCGTGTGTGTCTAGTCATTTTAAGTGAATTCTAAATTTATGAAAACCTTGATCACTCTCAATTCGATTAAAATCATCTCATTTTCAAAATTTATTCTCCAATCCAATTTTATAAAAAACATTCTAAGATCATTATATTTTTTTTAGCCAAACTTACTATTTAGTTGGATTCAAATTATTTAAGTCCAAAATGTTTTAAATCCCCAATTCATGTTCCATTTCAATTTTAATCCCAAAACTTCCTCCCCAACTTCCATTTTTCATGTCCAGCACATTTTTCCCCTTCCCCATCATCACTCCTTAATCCCACTCAAATAGCCATCCACTTTGAATTAATCCCAAATCCCTCGTAAATCCAAATTTAGAACAACTTCAATTGGTAAAATTCTTTTCCCCACGTTTTCTTTCAATCAATTCTCACTTCCACAGACAGCATCATCTTCCCCTCAATCAAATGGCCCATCTTTGCTTTCCAATTTTAAACCATAGTCTATCGACTCAATGCCAATTCAACAACAAGCAACCAAACCTCAATCCCAAAATTTCAGTCATCAATTAGCCAAATTCCTCCCCCCTCACACGTCATTTGCACCAAATTAACCTCTCCTTCAGCCCCTCAATCACAAATCAAGCAATTGCCATTTTTGAATCCAAGCCAATGTATATCTTCCCCTTCCCTCTTCATCACCAACCAAAACCACTGCATTCAATCAAACAAACCACCACACAACCATTGTCCTATTGCAAGACTTCACCCACAATATACCCAATCCAATTCAATTTCCACAACACCATCCAATCTTGACCATCACTACCAAATCGAACTTCACGTACACCGTGACCAAGCCATTCAAATACTGCACCTTGTCTGAACCTTCATACACCTCGCAGCCCATAATCAAATTGATGGATTTAAGGGGACAACAATCACACTGACAAACCATCGAGCCTGCAAAACTACCCTCACTGCCAAGACCTCTACCACCACTAGCCGAACCCAATTTCACAACCACCCACATCGAACCACCACAGTCGCAACCAAACAACCCTCCAACCGCAACCACAACCTACAACATCGGATTTACGCACACACAACCAATGCACCATCACCTCCAAATCTTGGTTGCCCAACCCACGAAAATCAAGAATCAAAACTTAGAACCCAAAATCAAACAGAACCCATAACTTACCTCAATAATGGCCGGAGCTCTTCGTCTGAAAGCCCATGAATCCAAGTATTCAGCCTCGGTTTGGTCTTGTATTTCACACCCAAATCTACCCCAAACTCCACCATTTCCCATACACCGGAGACACCACCCTACGGTGGCGCTGGCGCCGATCGCGAAGCGCCGGCAGTGGCTGAAATCGGAGGAGCCTCTTCGGTCACTTCTCTCCCTCTGTGTTCTGCCTCTCATGAAAATGAGAAGGGGAAAGAATTTTTTTTTTAAATCTGATTTTCGAAAATTTCCTTTTAGTCCCTTTAGGTTTAAAATCATTTAATTCAGTCCTACAATATTTAATTTCAGTCCCAAGTTTTAAAAGTTATTATTTTAAGCCCCTTAGTTTCAAAGTATTTGTTTTAGACCTTATTTTAAAAGAGTTTTTATTAATTAGCCCTAATGTTTTCAAAGCCTTTTAATTCGGTCTCAAGTTTTAAAAATATTTTAATTCAACCCCTAAGCTTTTATTTTCATCTTAAAACTTAAATCCCAAAATACTAAATTTAATTTATTTATTTATAGGGCTAGACGAGGCGCGAGAAAATTAAAAGTATTTATTCCCGTTCGCTCAATACTCGAGAATTAAGGTAGACTCTTATTTACAAATTTACATTTTTCAAAAGTGCACATCAATAATTATTTGGATTATAAGTTTAGCATGTATGATTGTGTTCATGAGAATTACTTGCTTTCTGAGCATGAGACTATGTTACGAGAATTTACTTGCTTAAATGCATGAGACTTGAACTTGTATGTTCATGAGAATGCTGGTGATTGTTAGACACTTGAGACTTGAATATCATGACTATGTGTTTTAATTTATAATGTTAAATGATTATTGTGCGCGAGTCTACTGAGTATTTCTATGAAATACTCACGTTTTCCAAAACAAAATTTTGTAGATGACGGAGTTGACGGCGAATGAAATGACAACGGTGGCAAATCAAAAATAATGTTAATTTTTCTTTTAAGTCAAGTTTCATAAATGTCATCAATTTAATTATTTATCGTTACTTTACTTTAAAACTTAAGATTTAAATTTTCATGAATTGTTTTTAATTAAATTGATTAAAATTTAGTTTCTGCTTTAGCTTTTAAACAATGGATGTGATGTTTTATAAATTCATTTCTTCCGCAAAAATGTTGTTTCAAAGGTTTCAAATAATAAATATGATGTTTGAAATTTTTAATTATTTTCGCAATAAAATCAGATTTAAAGGATGACGTGGCGTCCCGAGCTCCGCTGAATTCGGGGCGTTACATATCTTATGTCCTTCTCTCGCTTACTCCTGATTTCCCGCAAGTACGCCTCTTCCTCAACTAATAGCTTACCCATGTACGGTTTATCTCTATCTTCTTCGTTGTTAGAATCATCCAAACATATTATGCTACAGAATTTCTTTTCCTGTTTCTTCCTAATCTCCCTAAAAAGGTGGGAACTAAAGGTTAAGTAGGACAAGGGAAAAATCCCCTTATCGGGTCAGCCACTACCGCCAACTCCTTCAAATCCATTTTCTCGAATCCTTCCATGTCCCCCAAGAGTATACTTACCCCAAGCGAAAGACACAAAAGAAATACACTCAACACACTCCCAAAAGAATAAGGGAATAAAAGAAGGATCGATAAAATGCACAAGTGGGAATAAGAAGTTACCTACGAAGCGAGAGGAAAAAGTTCCTTAGATGCGCAGTGGAGTAGAACGAAAGACAACAAACAATGACTATCAACAAAACACCGCAAAGTTCATAGCGAGAAAAGCAAGGAAAATCCCAAGAAGTAACCGGAAACGTATTGGAGACGTGAAAAGGAAAAAATGAAGAAGGACAAGGGTTTTATGAAGGCGTACTGCAAGCTTAGATCATTGGATCATGAAGCTCATATTGATCTTGGCCCTCCACATGCCAGCGTTGAATGATGCTTATATTGATTGACACAATGGAGCGCCAAATGGTGGGAATTCAAAAGAGAGAAAACTCTCTATCTTCCTATGTGCAATACACATGTGCTTTAACAATAGAAGGCCCAAGAGACATCCCCAAAACCTGCAAATAATCATTGTTTGTTCCTAAACCCACGTGTCACATTTGTATTGAGGCTTCAGTCACATGACTCTACCAAATCCCCTCTGGCTAATTCAGGTTCAGAATTTAAGAGAAACACCTCACCTCTGTAACGAACATTCAAATGCAGATCCTTCAAGGTAAGCCCATTATTCGTCTTCGACAACTATAGTTCTCATATGAATGAACCAACAATACTTGAGGGACTAGTGTTACAACCATACTTAAAGGGACTTGACATATCATCAATAAGGGATCATGTAGGACCCACGGACTGTAGGATAGTTCCCTAAAGCACACAAACTATAGGTCGCCGAAGCTATAGGTTGCCGAAGCGCCATGTTGTTCGAAGCTCCATACGTCCGGTCCATTGTTGTCACGGGCCAATGCCTTGGACTAGTGATGAGACCAGACAGTATGTCAGTGCAAGTGTTTTCCTGATATGACACCCCCTTGTGGAGGGGATGTGATGACCGCCACTCCCCTATAGTAGGTAGTAATAATTATAGCCAAACAATTTGTTTACCTCTCCAACAATTAGGGGCTTGACACATGTAAAGTACAACATGTGTCATCATCTAAGACAATAACCTCCACTATAAATATATTGTTGTCGTCTTTAAGGAAAAAGAGAAAAAAGTACAATACTTAAACATGCTATATAAAATCTCAATCCCTTTTCTCTCTTTTACTCACATATATTTTCCAAACCCAAATTATTCTTACTTGAAATTAGTACTGACTTAACCATCAGAGTGCAAACAGGAGCCACATCGGCCCCCTTTGCAAATTGATTGTTTGTCCCAGTGCGCAGGAAGTCCACGTGTTTAAAAGGGAGGAGCTGAGACATGTTGATCCAAGATCCTACTAGATTTTTTGATCAACAAAGTAAAAATTAGAGTCAAAGTATTATAGTTATGTTTGAGCTCAAAAAGATCAATGAAGTGTTCATAAGACTTGGCATGTAATTAAAACTCTAAGAGGATCCAAAACCCACAAGGATGATTATCTATATTTTTAGTCGAAGTTTGAGACTCGATTTTTGTATGAAAATTTTCAATTATGAAAATTGATACATCTGAAAGAATTGTAACCATTTAAGTCATCTTTTCAATGCACCTTGAATCATTACAATCGGACATCATGAGAAAAAGTTGTGAAAAAATTACTGAAGACTGTTGTCTGGGCACTCAAGTTCTGCTTGAACAGATTTAATAGTTTCTAGGAGCTTGAATTTCGCTCGATGTGGGCTCAAGCGGATTATCATTCGTAGAATTGATATTTCGTGATTTTCACTCTTTGTAATACTATATCATCTCAAACACTTCATATTATATGTACTCAATTCCTATTTCTTAATGTGGTTGTTCATTTTATTTTATAGATATTACATCATATCAATCTCTTAATCCATATTTGATTTAAAATATCAATTACAATAAGTTTTTTGATTACTGAAGATATTCTTTGATAAAATGTCAAGCCCAAGATCCTTTATCATAAAGCATCTAAAGGTGGGAAAGAGCATAGTCAACTAAGTTTTCGAAGTATTTTAACCAATTATAAGTTATTCTTAGATCTGAAGTACGGAAGGAGGAGCTGGAGAACTAGTTGGTGAAGAACAAGGTGCGTTCTTAGGTATCCATACAAAGAGAAAAGTGTCCAGAGTTACTAGAAAGTGTTGGAAGGAGGGACTTCGGTGATTTACAAAATTGGGGGTCAGAATTAGCTGAGAGTTAGTGTGTTTGAACAATTTTTTGTAGAAAATTAAATATTCAAACCAAACAAAAGTGTAATAAAGTCAACCATGTCGAAATTGGATGCATAATGCACTGATTTAAAGCCAAATTCCTTCGTTTGTAGCTTCAAAACAGCAAGTCAATTTTGCATATAGGAATTTACAATGTTTTCCATAATTTGAATAATTGTGGTTCCTTTTTTTTGGACTCTAATGTTAGATACTTTTATTTCCTTTCCTAAGTAGAGTAGGATCTTTATCATTATATAAACTCTTTCATTCATCATAATAGGAGACTTTGATTTTTAGTAAACATATTGAGTGTTTTCAATAGTAAATGTGTGGATTCACCTTTGCAAATTCAAACTTATCAAGATTAATCATCTTGTGGCCTTCATCCTGAACTTATCAAATTTCAACCATCTTTGTAGCGTTCAACAATCGAACTTATCAAGGATCTGGACAACCCTTGTGGCTTTCACAAATCTTGGTTATTGCTACCTCATCATCAGTTCTTGTGCCGTGAAGCTAGGGTCAAGATCCTTTTGTCCATCCACAACCTGAATTTGAAAATTCTCAGAGTTTCTTCCGCGAGTTCCCGAATGGGATCACATCAACTACGTCATGAGTAGCGTGCATGTTTCAAGCATTGATCTGTGCATCATCCAATGCAAGCGCATATTCTAGCTTAAATAATTGCTTAAATATATCTGTTATATAATGAACTATTTTATGTTGTACTTTTAATCCCACTGTCTTGTCGTAGATGAACTATTTCTCCAAGATATTGAAAAAATTCGTGATAGACTTTTTTTTCTCGATAGGAACGTAGAAATAATATCCAACCATCTTTTGGATATCCCACAAATATACATATTGGACTAAGGCTATTGCTTGTCCAAATTTGGTATACTTCTAATAAGTATAGAGGTCTTAAATCTCGAGGAAGATTAGACATTTGAAATCCATATCTTATATGGACCTTCATCAATCAATTGTCATGGAACACAACAAACTGTGTAACATAAAGTGCTCTGTCCAAAGCTCCAAAAACCGTTTTCGAGATTTTCCATGGTTTCATCAATGATTAAATCAATTACAATCTTTGTGCTTTTAAATTCGTCATTGTGTTGAGGCGTATGTGAAAGAGTTATCTATGAAAAAATTATGTTCTCATAACATAATCTTGAAGACAATCATTTTAAAAATATTCTTCATCTTGATCAGATCTAAGTGCTTAGAATATTTTTCTCATTTCAGTCTTCTAATTTATACTTGTATTATTTGAACTTTTCAACTCCCAAATTTAAATTTCATTATAAATAACAGTGACTATCAAGGTTATCTAGTGACTAAAGACCACTCTGACATATGCCCATTTACATATGAATGTAATAGGCTCAGTGGATCAGCTATTTAATTTGTGATATTTAATTTTTGATATTTCCTCTTACTCCATTGATTTTAAATGCTTAAATTGTAGGTATTAATCATATTTTATGTTTTGTGGATTAGGTGGAGAATTGAGACTAAATTGGACTCAAAATCACAAATTGGAAAGAAGAAGTTTGGAACTCTAAAGCACACAATCAGAGAAGGACTTTGCATAAGGCGTGGGGACGCCTTATTGTTTCAGGAAAACTTGAATCACACGAATGGACTTCTCTATATTGCTAATTGGGCCGTTGATTTTGAAGAAAAAGCCCAGTACACAATTGGACTCATGTTTTAGATATAAATTTAGCATCCGGACCTAATTTGTGGCACTTAGCAAATGAAAAAAAAGAGGACAAAGCACCACACTTTGAAAGAATTCCAGCAGCAACAAATTTTGGGAGATTGGGCTGGATTTGTTTGGAATAAAGTCACATTTGAATTTCACAGCAACGGATTTTTTTGGAAAGAAAAGAGGAGGCCAATACATAAAAGAATTATGGGACTACTTAAGGAAAAGTAGGGATTACAATTAAAAGGGGATGATGCTTGGCCGCAACAGAGACAAGATTTCGAAGGGCATTGAAGAGGCAACCACAATTTATCACTTTCAATTGATCATTGTCTTTTATTTATTTTAATTACAATTCTCTTTTTTGTTTTTGATTTACAATGTTTATAGATAGCTAAATTTGTTATTCCAATTCAAGGTTATTCGAAATTTTGATTCACCTAGAGTTGTGAGATCTAATTAAATTTAATTGTTCTCTATTTATATGTCTTTTGCTTGTGAATTGAAGTTCTTATTTTGATTAATTAATTCAAAGTGCACATTTTTTTAATTGTCAAAATGATACTTGGTCAATTAGGAATCTAAATCCGTAATTGTTTAGGTTTTCTAATTTAAGTGACAAATAACATAGTTAATTATAGATTGATTTTTGACTCATGTTATGAAGACATATAACCTAATTTAAATAAATCACGCGTGTGAATTTGTTGGTTAGAATTGGTCGTCTCTCTAGAAATTAATGCTATTGGTAAATTAAATCCTACGATCGTATCTATGTTTGTTTATTGATTAGGGAAATAATCAATGAGCGTATCTTGATTATCGATAAAGTAAGGAGAGATAGGTAGTTAGATCGTATCAATGACCATAACTAATTTAGAGAATGAGTTAAAGATTTTATTCTTGCATCCATAATCAATTCCGTGAATCAATACTGAGATTATACTTTGGGCTGGATATTTGTTTAATTTGATATTTTCATTAATTTAATTTCGCAATTTTTTATTTACAATTTGATTTCACATTCTAAATCCAAAACCCTCCTTGTTTTTAATTCATTGTTTTAATTTTCTTGAAGAATTAAATCTAACCAATCCCTGTGAATTCGACCTTGCTCACCACTATTGCAAGTTATTTTAATGAGAGCAAGAAATTATTATTTGTTGGATTCGACACCCATCATCAGCTATCCCACTTTATCCTTTCAGAATGTAGACTATTTGTTATTTACCTGAATTCCATAGTATCTCATCTAAATTAACAAATAACTATTAGGCTATGTTTGATAGTGAGAGTATAATTTGGGTGGAAAGAAAATGAATTCCAAGGAATTGAGTTCCTGGAAATTTGAATTTTAATATATTTGATTGGTTTAATTTTTCTAGGTGGAAAAAGTGGAGAATTTTCCAACCTTTGTTGTTTGATTGGCATTATTTTCCATCAAAAATTTTAAAAAAAAAGCACTATTTTAATTAAAAAAAAAATTTCACTTTTGTACTTGATAATAATAATAATGTTAATTTTTTTTAAAAAAAAAACAAATCAATTAACAACAACAAAAAGATCAAACGTGACAAAAATGGTAAAGATTTTCCCTAGAAAATAAAACACCTCCAATCCCTCTAAGAAATTGAATTCTTCATTTATGAGGAATTGAGGCGTGTGGTTCAATTGAGATGGAAATGGTTTCCATGGAAATAATTGGCAATCAAACATGCCAAAGTTAAGAAAATTGGGTGGAAAATCGCATTTTCAATGAAAAAATTGCTTATCAAATGCAACCTTATTCTCATTTAAAGAAGAATCACTTCTTGAACAAACATGAAATGGAATCTCGTTCTTCATAAGAAATATAAGTAACAATTTATCTAATTTCAAATTGAATTTGGTGCAAGCAAAGCCTAGATGTACTAGCAACTGAGACAAAATTTGGCGCAAGCAAAGTCCAAGATGAAATTATATGAAGATAGAAACATGATTGAGAAGCAGTTCCAAGCAATGTTCTAAAAGGCATAATGCGTTGTGAGGTGTCAAGGTCGAGAATCAAGAATCACAAGTTTTTAGGTGTGTCAATGCGAAAAATAGGCGCCATAATGTGTTTCGTATTTTTAATATTTTTTTAATTATTTTTAAAACATTAAATATATTTTTATATAAAAAATAGATTTTTTTATTAAAAAACGAGTTAAAAAATTTTGAACGCAAAATAAATAAATAAATAAAACTTTGACCACATTTTTACACGTATACAAGGAAGGGGAAAAGGATAAATCTTGAATTTTTTTTTGGAAAATAAAGCAGTCGTCTTCACTTGAGAAAAGGAAACGAATTCTACATGTTTTAGAGGTTGTATTTACCTATAAATATGTGGCTATATCAGAGAATTAAAGTGACCAATTTGTGTCTAAAGTTGTGAGTTTTATCTTTTTAGTTTCTTGCAATCTTTTGTAAGGGTAAATTAAATGGTCATGTTAGATAGAAGCTCATTTTTAGTATTTTCTATATAGTGGGATTGGAGAGAGAGAGAAATTTTATATAATTGTAACAATTTATTATATAGTGAAAAATTTTAGTAATCCAAAATTTTGCATTATTATTTTATTTTCTTATTTTGCTCAATTATTTCTTAATTATCAAAAGTTCCTACAGGTTAAGTGAAGAGAAAATCTATGTTTAATTTCCTACATTATTGACCTTCACTCATAATTCATTACAAGACAAGCCATTTACAGTAAAGTCTAACCACCTTACCCATACATACAGATTGATAATGAAAATAAAAAATACTGATTATCATATGGATAAGTGTTAGCCACTTGATACTTGGATTGGCTAAGACATGGGCATTGCCTTGATCTCATGCCGAAGCCTTGGTACAAATGTAATTCGGTGGGTGCATTTCGTGGGAAAAATTCAAGGCAGTGCGGGAGTAACTCGAGAGCATTGAATTAGCTTGTTGTGCATGGACAGTTAGTTGGGCAGATACGCATGGCACGAGAGGATCTCGACATGCTTTGGAAGGTTGTGGTGTTTACCTTTGGCTAGACTCTTGGCTGCATGCAAACTCGGATTTACTAGGAAGGCAGGAAGTTGGAAGTTGCTGACCTCATGTTCCAGTGTGGTAGTTACTTGGCACAGAAATTCGGATTAGCACATGTATGGCTGTTACATGGGCAGTTTTGGATGGTTTTCAAGGTGGGAAACTTGAAATCTGACCCTAGCATTTGGGGGTGTCAACTGCAAACGGATTTTGTATATCTTGGGCAAGAGTCACGAAGGCACATAGAGAGAAAAAAAAATAGTTCCATTGTAGTGTTGCTTGCAAAAACATGAGTGTTCTTTTATTGAGGCAATAAAAGTTGGGAAGGATTCCTGTATTTATCCTTTGTGTTGCTTGTTGCATTTCATTTTGGTTCCTTTAAATCTATTGTTTCTTTCATAGTTGCAAACAAATCGGTATTGGAAAGCTGACTAAGATCGGATCTTAGTGCCGCAATGGGGGAAAAACTCGTTATTAAAATTTGAACCATCTGACAATTGGTATCAGAGCCCGATTTAGGGTTGAACGGGTTGTTGCTGTGAAAGATGGCAGAACAGGATGTGGGTGTTCGACTGGAAAGGCTGGAAGATTTCGCTGGTGCCCCTATGACTGACAATGCGGTTAATCTTCCAGCGCAGGCACATAAGCAGCGTGTTCTTCTCGCTGAATTAAGTGCCCAATTTGATGCTTTCACAAACGAAATGAATGTTAACCAGACATCCATGTTGAAGGATCTTATGGACGTGGCAGACAACATGAAACTATGTTTTGAGGACATGGAACGCAAATTAAACTTGATCAAGTAGGCTGTGGCGAGCCCGATTGGTACAAAGGACCCAATGGCTTCAAAAATTCATGTGCCTGAGCCTAAAGCATTTTCTAGTGCCCGGAATGCTAAGGAATTGGAGAATTTTCTATAGGATATGGAGCAGTACTACAAGATTGCCCGTGTCCCTACAGAAGAGAAGGTGAACTTTGCTTCCATGTACTTAACAAGAGATGCGAAGCTTTGGTGGCGTACTAGGATGAGGGATGACGAAAGTGTGGGAAGACCTCGGATTGAAACGTGGAAATGTTGAAAAAGGAATTGAAGGATCAGTTCATGCCTTGCAATACATCTTGGATTGCAAGGGAAGCGCTGAAAATGCTGAAACAGACTGGTTCGGCATGTGATTATGTGAAAGACAACACTTCTTTACTACTGGATATTGAGAAAATGTCCAATGAAGATAAGTTATTCAACTTCATCTCGGGTTTGCAATCGTGGGCACAGGCTGAGTAACGAAACAAGGTGTTAAGGACTTGGCATCTGGTATTGTGGCGGCTGATAGTTTGATTGATTACAAACTTGGTGCGTCATATGTCGTGGACAGCAAGGAGGAGCATGGTGGGAAGAAATCTGGTTCCAAAGGTGGGAAAAAGCATGACCAAAAGGGGAAAACCAGTGACTATTCTAAATCAAAAGAGGGCGATTCGTCCCAAAGCAAAGGCAAAAGCTCTAGTAGTGGATGCTTTATTTGCAATGGGCCGCATCGTACTCACGAGTGTCCGAAGCAGGAGAAACTCAGTGCCTTGGTGATTGAGTAGGAAAGTACTGTGCAGGGTGAAGTCAGTACACTAGTCAATCCTCTGCAACTCGTGAATGCTCTTACTGAGAAGAGGGAAGTACCTATGCATGGACTGATGTATGTTCCTATCAGTATAAATGGGCAGACAGTGATGGCAATGTTGGATAACGGGGCTACAAACAACTTTGTGAGTTTGAAGATGGTAGAAAAGTTGGGTTTGAAGTTGGTGCAAGGCTCTTCTCGGATTAAGGCAGTAAATTCAGAGGCACAACCATTGAAGGGCATGGCTCAGTGCAATATTCGTGTGGGAAGTTGGGAGGGACAGTGCAATCTGATTACCCTTCCACTTGATGACTTTGATCTAATTCTTGGAGTGGTATTCTTCGTGAAGGCAAAGGCTTCAGTGGTGCCTTATTTGCATGGGATGCTTATTGCAGACGAAGCAAATCCTTGCTTTATCTTTGCAGTCTTTCTTGATACGAATGTTCCTGGAAATTAGCAAATAAGATTGACTGGGATGGTGCAGTCAGGGAAATAGGTTGATGGCGGGTTCAAAAGAGGGAATCCACATATTTGGCAGCATTGATTGAAACCAAGCCGGGTCAGTTTGTGGAAGTGCTAGATTCGGTTGTTGTAGTGTTGGATGAATTTTCGGATGTGATACCACCAGAACTTCCTAAAGTGTTGCCTCCCCGTCGCAGTTGACCATAAAATCGAATTAGAGCCTGGAACGAAGCCTCCAGCTCAAGCTCCATATAGAATGGCTCCTGCAGAATTAGTAGAACTTTGAAGGCAGTTGAATGAGTTGTTGGATGCGGTTTACATACAGCCTTCAAAAGCCCCTTACGGTGCTCCTGTTTTGTTCCAAAGAAAGCGAGATAGTGTGGATTATTGTGCATTGAATAAGGTGACCGCGAAGAACAAGTACCCGGTGCCTCATGCGGCCGACTTGTTTGATCGGTTGTCCCGTGCTTCTTTCTTCAAAAAGCTGGACTTAAGGGCGGGTTATTGGCAAGTGAGAATTGCTGCTGGTGATGAGTAGAAGACTGCTTGAGTTACAAGGTACAGTTCCTTTGATTTTCTTGTAATGCCATTCGGTCTTACAAACGCCCCTGCTACATTTTGTAACTTGATGAATGATGTTCTATATGAGTTTCTGGATCGATTTGTGGTGGTGTATTTGGATGATATTGTGATCTATAGTGAGACACTAGATGATCACTTGGTGCATTTGAGAAAGGTATTCTCTCGGCTTAGGGAATATCAGTTGTATGTCAAAAAGGAGAAATGTGAATTTTGTAGAGAGAAGTTCAATTTCTGGGCCATTGGTTGAGTCATGGCAGAATTCTGATGGATGAATGAAGGTGAAGGCAATCATGGATTGGCCTACTCCTACTAAAGTTCCGAAATTACGATCTTTCCTTGGATTAGCCAATTATTAACGTCATTTTATAGAAGGCAATAATCTAGATCATAATACATACTTTTATCTATCTTAGCGAGATATACCCCATCTATTTTCTAGATGGCTAGAGTTTTTTCAATAAAGTACCTAAAAAAATTAAATTCTACTTCTCTTTTTTCTTTTCGTTCAAAAAATCAAAATGATTTTTTAGTTGAATCAAATTCATTTTCTATTTTAGAGTGAACAGTGACCTTATAAAACTTTTTTTTGACTTTAATTAAGTTTCATTCATTAAATTCAGTAATAGGTTCATTCCCATAATATCTTGAATGAATGCGAAGAAAAAAGGTATCACATGGATCACTAGAAAAAAATCTTTTTTTTTGTCCAAAGGTTGTCTCTACTGAACCTGTGTTGGCACTGTCGAATTTTGATAAACCATTTGAGGTGCATACTGATGCCTTAGACAAAGCTATTGGTGGGGTATTGGTGCAGGATGGGCACCCTGTGGCCTTTGAAAGCAGAAAACTGAAAGATGCTGAGCAACGATATTCTACCCATGAGAAGGAAATGACTGTTATCATACACTGTTTGGAAATTTGGTGTCAATATCTGCTGGGAACTAAGTTTTGTGTGCTAACGGACAATGTGGCAAATACTTACTTCAAAAAGCTGAAAAAGTTGTCTCCAAAGTAGGCACGATGGCAGGAATTTCTGGCCGAATATGATTTTACATGGCTGCATAAACCAGGAAGCCAGAATCAGGTTGTTAATTCTCTAAGTCGGAAAGAGGTAAAATCTTATGTTGCTTCTTTGAGTTTGGTTCAGCTGACCCTCCTTGACATAATTCGTGGGATTGCACCTAATGATGCTGCTTACAACAAACTGAAGGAAGAAATCAGTTCGGGAGTTGTTAGGTGGTATTGGATTGATGATGATCTGATCTATGCACGTGGTGGCAGGCTATTTGTTCCTTCGGTTGGGGGACTTCGGCAGGAATTAGTATGGGAAACACATGATCCTCAATGGGCAGGACATTTTCTATAACACCCCAAGTTTAAAATCTTCAACTTAGGCATGTTAACTTCCTTTCACTGTAAATGCGGAAATAAAACATTTCAAACACTTATTTTCTTCACTTACATGCGTAAACAAAACATTTAAAACCTCAACATTTTTATTATTATTATTATTTTATTATAAAATTCTACAAAAATTTCGCCAGAGTCTCCTCTATAAATTGGACTTAACCAACCTGTAGAGGGCTTCAAAACCATTTTAAAGCATACATCTCAACTCATTCAATCCCATACATCATCAAAACCATTCAATAAGTCCCAAACTCCTCAACGATATATTTCCAAGTAAATAAACTTTAGCAAATGAAATAAGAGGTCATTTAACCTCTAATACTACACTAATACTTATTCAAAGCTAATTGCAATCAAACCATTAACAATAATAAATGAAGGAGTAATTAATGAGAAACTTAAATGAATTCTAATTTAAATTTATTTTCAAAAATTGAAGGTAGGTATAGCCTGAGTCTGTCGCCAAGTGCTCTCCTCGTCTCATCTAGCTTTCATCACCTGAAATTTTGGGGAGGGATTGGGGTGAGCTAGAGCTCAGTAAGTAAACTTTATGCATGTGATGCATGCTCATGACATGAAATTCCTTAGACCATTCAAAGTAATTACCCTCATTTACTTTACTTTTCAATACATTCATACTTTCCAAACTTTCACTTAAACATTTCAAAAAAAAACTTTAACTTCATTTCTATCGTGAACTCACTTAGTGTATCTTCTAGCCAGTCAAAATGCAGTGGGGACATTTCCTTATTCAGAACAAGGTTATCACTTTTCCACCGCCAATCGGTTTAGCAATCGTCACCGCAAAGCGGTTTAATATTTGCCATTGCCAAATCGGTTTAGCAATCATCACCACAAAGCGGTTTAATATTTGCCACCACCAAGCGGTTTAGCAATCATCACCGCAAAACGATTTAATATTTGCCACCGCCAAGCGGTTTAGCAATCATCACCGCAAAGCGGTTTAATATTTGCCACCGCCAAGCTGTTTAACAATCGTCACTGCAAAGCGGTTTAATATTTGCCACCGTCAAGCGGTTAAGCAATCGTTACCGTAAAGCGGTTTAATATTTGCCACCGCCAAACGATTAGGAAATCGTCACCGCAAGGCGGTTTAATATTCACCACTGCAACATCAATTTAATTCGGTTACGCCGGTCTCCGGCACCCCATTTCCCGCTCACACCTTTAATGGCATAGAAGTACATCAATTTATTCTTTCTTAAAACTTGGGATACGTGCATTTTTACAAAAATTGCACCTTAACATATTCCTTTTTTTAAAAAAACATTTGGCTTCCCAATTTCGATGTCAATGCATGCTTGATAATGCAATGACATGATAACGTGCATGCTTGAACATTTCCTTAAATACACATACTTGCATATAGTAAGCTAAAAGCATTAAAAT
Organism: Ligustrum vulgare; assembly: GCA_963555705.1. Taxonomy (NCBI): domain Eukaryota; kingdom Viridiplantae; phylum Streptophyta; class Magnoliopsida; order Lamiales; family Oleaceae; genus Ligustrum; species Ligustrum vulgare. The sequence continues at coordinate 54,030,639 of OY743183.1, forward strand.
TAGCTAATTAACACGAATATCTATCAAGCACTTAAATTCCATATTAACATTTCACTTTGATGAAAGTAGGGGAAGCTTACTTACCTGTAGTCCTCAGTAGTTACTTTGCTTAATATGCAGGTGGAAGTCTTGGTTGCGCGTGACGTCAATGTACCGTTTCTCCTAATTAATTTCCATTCATTAACAAAAATATGGCTTTTAGTGAAAACCACATTTAACACTCTTAAATGAGGTTGAGACTTTCATGTGACTCATAATATAACAAATACATTTAACACCACATACAATATTATATTCGAAGTAATATATTAAGTTCAAGGACAATTTGAAATCTTACTTATCAATTTTCACAAATCAAAACTAGGCATTACTTATTCTAAAAAAAAAAATGATCTTAAACTAAAAATTTATAACTTTGAACATAAATTCAATTTAAACTAACTTGTTCCCTAAATGTTAAGGTTTACTCTTTTATACTATCATCTCAAAGTTTCAAAATCACACATGTTGTTTAAATATTCATATACATATACATATACATATACATGATCATATATACATACATTCAACCTCAAATTTAATATTATAGCACATCAATTAATCAAAATTTCATGAGTCCCAAGTCTGAAAATTTTATTTTCATAGCCAAAATCTGAATATATACATATGCCCACATAAAAATCCAAAATTTATATATTAACATATACCTATACATACATAACAATATACACATTCCCATACATCAATACTCACACACATAAACATCATTAAATCCTTAATTTATGGTAAAATTCGAAAATTAAACAAAATTTAAAATCTGAAATTAACCTATAAAATCTGAATTTTTATATATAAGGTACATACATAACGTTATTTACATAGAATCTATATATACACATGTGTATATCGAAATATGTATGTGTGTGTGCATGGAAGTGTGTGAACCCGTGTATGTGTGCGATTTCGTGTGTGTGTGTGCGTGTGAGAGGGGAAGGGGAATGCGGGCTGCACTTACTGGTAGGTGGTGGCGGTGATAGTGGTCGGCGGACCAAGGGAAGAGAGAGGGGGAGCGGGGCCGAGAGAGGGAGAGCGAGGCGGAGAGACCGAGAGAGCGAGGTGAGAGAGAGAGACCGAATAGAGAGCGTGAGTGAGGGTTAATTAGGTTAGGGTTAAGGTTTTTAATCTTTTGGAATTTGCAAATCAGTCCCTCAAATCTCCTCTTTCGTTTAAGTAAGTCTATAAGTTCTATTTACCCTCGATTGTCACTAAACTTCCCCTCCAAGTTTCAAATTAGCATAATAAAATATAAAATAACATGCTTAGGCAATAAAAAAATTAGTCACATAGAATTGCACGTAAATAATTAAAATAACCAATTTTTAAACTTTCAAATTGGTACATTGATCGAGACGGCGTCCAAGTCCTTCCACTGCAAAATAATTTCAATTATAGACATTAAAGATCGTAAATCTATAATTTATAATAACATTCACAACAATATTACATGAAATTTAAAATTGCACATAAAAATGAAAAGCGGTCTTACATTTTCGGTGTTGAAAGAATGTTTGCATTGTTGGGCAAGTCATACTACTGGCGAAAGATAGCTAAAGATGTGGAAGTGTATGTGAAGACTTGTCTAGTGTTTCAGCTAGATGAAACAGAAAGGAAGAAGGAAGCGGGTTTGTTGCAACCACTTCCTACTCCGGACAGACCATGGCAATCAATATCTATGGATTTCATTAGCAGGTTTCCTAAGGTTGGGGAATTAAATCCATCATGATCGTGCTGGATCAATTTTCTAAGTATTTTGTATTCATGGATGCACCGTATGAATGCAAGGCCGAACGTGCAGCTGAACTTATGTTCAAAAACGTGATCAAGTATTTTGGGTAGCCGGAAGATATCATAAGTGATAGAGATACCCGTTTCACTGGCAGGTTTTGGACTGCGTTGTTTAATCTGACGGGATCAGAACTGAAATTTTCCACACCCAATCATCCTCAAATAGATAGTCAGACTGAATTGATAAACGAACTGCTAGAAGAATTTTTGAGGAATTATGTGACAGCAAGTCAGAAAAACTGGGTTGAGTTGTTGGACACTATGCATTTTTGTTACAACATTCATCGGTCTTCATCTACTGGAATGAGCCCGGCTGAGTTAGCAATGGGGCAGCAGCCAAGAACTCCCATGAAGTTGCAAAACATACTGGTCAAAATGCTTGTCCTGCAGCATATCGCTTTGTTCAAGATAAACAGGACATGCTTGAACAAGCAAAGGACAGCTTAGCTAAAGCATTGAGGCGGATGAAGAAGTATGCTGATAAAGGCAGGAGAGATCTGGAATTCCAGGTTGGAGATAAGGTGTTGCTGAAACTAACACCTCAAATTTGGAAGAAAATCTTGACCAGCATGGTGCATCGAGGATTGGTTCCTAGATATGATGGGCTGTTTGAAATTGTGAAACGTGTTGGGAAAGTTTCATACAGGTTGGATATGCCAGAAAGATTCAAAGTAAACCCTACTTTTCATGTTAGCTATTGGAAACCTTTTCATGAAGATCAGTCTGCTGATCTGGTGTAGGCAAAGAGGGCACCTCTAGTTGTCCAGACGCAGTTTGAGAAGGAAATTGCTTAGATTTTGGATCGCAGGGTTCTTGGCATGAGTAAAAAGAACAGGCGGATTGAGTACTTGATTCAATGGAAAAGTAGTAGCGAGGACTTTGGCAATATGAAAAACAGATTGACCAGTGCTTGAAAGATCATTCGACGAGGGCGTCGATCTCAGCTGGTGGGGTGGTTTGTTAGCCACTTGATACTCGGATTGGCTAAGACATGGGCATTTCCTTGATCTAATGTCACAGCCTTTGTAGAAATGTACTTCGATGGGTGCATTTTGTGGGAACAGTTCAAGGCAGCGCGGGAGTAACTCGGGAGCATTGAATTAGTTTGTTGTGCATGGCAAGTTCGTTGGGCAGATAGGCTTCGCACGGGAGGATCTCGGCATGCTTCGGAAAGTTGCGGTGTTTACCATTGGCTCGACTCTTGGTTGCATGCAAACTCGAATTCACTAGGAAGGCAGTAAGTTGGAGCTGGCTGGCTTCATGTTCCAGTGTGGCAGTTACTTGGCACATGTCAAAGGCTTTGACATAAAAATTCGGATTAGCACATGTATGGCAGTTACATGGGCAGTTTTGGATGGTTTTCTTGCTGGGAAACTTGAAATCTGACCCTAGCAGTTGGGGGTGTCAACTGCAAACGAATTTTGTATATCTTGGGAAAGAGTCACAAAGACACATGAGAGAAAAAAAAACAGTGCCATTGTTGTGTTCCTTGCAAAAACGTGAGTGTTCTTTTATTGAGGCAATCAAAGTTGGGAAGGATTCCTGTATGCTTTGTGTTGCTTGTTGCATTTCGTTTTGGTTCTTTTAAATCTGTTGTTTCTTTCATAATTGCAACAAATCGATATTGGAAGGCTAACTAAGATCGGATCTTAGTGCCGTAGTGGGCGAAAAATTCGGTATTAAAATTTGAAGCCTCTAACAATAAGGCTAATTAGTGTACATAGGAATTGTAGACCACAAAATCTGGCTGGACCTTGGACCAATACGTCTCAGCTCCTCCCTCTTGAACACGTGGATCTCCTGCGCACTGTAACAAACAATCAGCTTGTAAAGGGGGCCGAGGTGGTTCCCGTTTGCACTCTGATGCCAAAGTCAGTGGCCATGTTCAACAAATATAATTTGAGTGCGGGAAATATAAGTGCGTAAAAGAGAGAAAAGGGAGTGAGAGAAATATATTTTGTTAAGAGTATGAAATTGCTAACCCTTTACTAGGCGGGAGGGGTGCCATATTTATAGAGGAACTCGCTATTTCGGATCATGACATGTGGCGTACTTTACACTTGTCTTCACCCTAGCTCTTGGAGGGGACAATCTTGCTTTTTGACCGTAATCATTGCTACATTTCTTAGGGGATGGGCACCTGTCACATCTTGGTAAAGGCGGTATCACATCTCTGAATTCATCCCTTGTCCCATCGTTACATCCGAGGTGCCACCGTAAGCACCTCAGCTAAGCATAAAGCGCGTCTGCTAGACACAAACTAGTTCGGCCAGAGGGGCTCGTGTGATTTATCACCTCGGCCATTGGCCCAGGGTGATATCCTAAACTTTAATCTTGGGAGAAAGTCCAATGGGCCCTCATTGGGCCTTTACTGGTGGCCCAATGTGCCACATTTTGGGTGCGATCATGACAGGAATAATGTATTAAAAAGAGGGGAAGATCTTGTTTTTTATTTGGTTGAAGAAATTTTGGTTCATACTACAAAAAATAGGCTTTTTTCGACGGAAAAATCCATCTGTAAAGCCAATGAAACCGTTGGTAATGGGAATTTTCGACGGATATGCGGCCGTTGGAAATCCGTCGGGAATAATGGTGTCGGTAAAAGTATTCTGATGGTTAAACTAAATCCCGTCGGAATTATAAGTATTTCCTACGGTCATCTTTTTCGTTGGAATTATATACATTTCCTACGTCCGACTTTGTTGGTCGGAATTATATGTATTTCCTATGGCCGACATGTCCGTCGGAAATATATACATTTACTACGACTGACCTTGAGGGTCAAAATTATATGTATTTCCTACGGCCGACTCTGTCCGTCGGAAATATCTTATACCGACAACAAATTTATGCTGTGGGAAAAAATCCTACGGACACGTTTGGCCATCAGAAATATATATTCCAAAGGAACTTTATGCCATTGGACAATATTTATACCGAGGATCTAATGTCTGTCGAAAAATGTGACAATTTTTTTTTTAATTGCATTTATATATGATCCATAATTTGTTATTTTCTGCATATATTTTTAATAATTCTAAACAATAAATTCATAATTCATTATAATCATGCTAATATCATAAAGTCAAAGTACAACACAATATTTCAATTTCAAATAGGTTTAGAACCAGATGATGATGGATATTTAGAATTTGGCAAATTTAGGAGACTTGGCAACTCTTTGATTTGTGCTTGCATCTATGCTTGAAATGAGGCCTTGAGATTTTTTATTTCTATGCGTCTCGATTCAGACAATTCTATTTTCTCTTTTTTCTTATTCTCTTCTACATCCTCCAACTGCCTTTTAAGCACTTCAATTTCAGCCTGTTGTGAGCATACTCTTGAACGGTTAGAAGAATTTTTTTACTTCCATAGAAGCTTGTGAATTCCACAAACTGAATACACGGCCCTTGCGTATACCATTTGTAACTTTAGTCCACGTATCAGGATGAAAATCTGGACGCTCAGATAGTAGCCACCGCTCCTCGACAATATCATTATAATTTTCCTACAAAAATAAAATAATAATAAATTACTCAATTCATAACATATTTTGAAAAATGAAAAATAATAGTTAGAATTGAATTAAGCTTACCACTGTATCCTGCGCTCTGCTATCCACATAATCTCTGGACGCTGTACTGTGAGTTCGTACATAGAGCTCCAATGGGCTTGGCGACGTTTTAGCTCCTTGGTTTGCACAAGGAAAAACTATTAGTACTAAAATATAAAATATTAATTATGAGAATTAACATATAGATTAGAAGTACTACCAAACGATCCTCATGAACCATGCTAGTCACTGAACCACACATGTGTTTGGGAAATTCACCATTGGCAGTTGAGTGACGATTGTTTTTGTTGATTTGCGAAATGCGTTGCCATTCCTCGCTAGCCCAATACTCCAATGTCTTGATCCAGGCAGGACTGTCAAACCATTCTGGCTTGTATGGCCTCCAGTCCAATGGATTTTCTGAACCTGATTTCTCCAATTTAATTTTTTCGTGCTTCCCTCATGTGGTCTCACAGCCGTCTACCAATTATATTGCTAAACACCTTGTGCACTTCATCATCTCTATGCTCGGGTCATTTGAATTTGTTCTGAAATATTTAGAAAAAGATTTATTAATGATTTTTGAACAAATATAATTATAAAACAACTATATATTTATAAAATCTCAAAATATTAATGAAATTACCCCAAAAGCTTTGAACATATCATCATCCAAATCTTTGGGCACATCAGAATAGCACAAGTGAACACCACACATATATCCCCTAAATATGCAAGTTATTTCTCGCGTCGTGTCTGGATTGTCAAAACTGGGTCCAACAAACACATTAAAAAAGAGTTGTTATTTATATATATATATATATATATATATATATATTTATATATGAAATGCAACCATTAGTTGTCGTAAGAAACTGTACCTCCCTGATGTTTTCACGTCAATGGTTTGGCACTCCCCGAGAGAATTAGGGAGAGGAGTTCCCCTGTTAGAACCCCTTCTCCTAACTCTCCTACAATTTGAGTCTACAAGAGAATCGTCCTCCTCTCCATTCACATCGGGGGTATTACCTTGCCTTACAACTTCGTCTTCACTATTTCAGTCAATTTCAATGATTCTTCTCTCGTCTCTACTGCTGGACAAGGATCTCCCGCGTGATTTAGAGCAACTACCACGTCCTCTTGTTGGTTCATAGCCATTCATCTTTAATTCGAAATGATGTAGATAAAAAAAAATAACATTTTTTATTATTAGCTGCATTTCAAAATAGCCCCATAAATCGCAAAAACTTTTAAGTTCAATGATTGTAAATACAATCAAATCACATCCTTGGCAACCTAAAGATTATTAACTTGCCAAACTTCAAAGATACATAACATGTAATAAATAGAGTTTTCCTTGAAATTAGATGTCATATTTATGCAAATAGGACAAAATAGAGTTTCCCATCTGTAGTAAATTACTTTGTAAATTTAGACTTGAAGGGCATTTTTGATACATCATAATTTAAGGTGATGTTTTTTTCTAGATTGTGTTAGAAGAATGTCACATTGGACAACTTCACGTTAAATTATAGTGGTAGAATACCACTTATAGTTTAATAAACTTAACTTGCACAAACCACACGAGCATATATAACCAGCCCTAAGCCTTATCCACCTAGGAATTAAATGTATCCAGTTAAGTTGAGACAACATAAAATGGTAAAATAAATTAATTTGGGTATATCTGCACCATTTTGAGAAACATTATTATTAAGCTAGGTTCATAAAAAAATTGGATTTGTAATGCTGATCAGCTTTAGCCATTATGTACACATGTTCAATTATATATTCCTTTACACATTCAACTAGAGATGCTATATATGCAACCATTGTGGTGCATTACAATGTATACAAGTTTGTCATATTGAATTTCCTAATAACCTGATCTAAGGTTTGTTGTCCCTTTGCCAGAAATTCGTGCTGCCTGTTCTTCAATCTAAATGATTTTTGTTGATCCATGCAGTACGGGAAACAAAATTGACCATGTTTAATCCACCCAGACAACATGTCAAGTCCTAGAAATCACTAATAGTCCACATTAATGCAACCTTCATTGTGAAATTTTACTTTCTAAATATGTCATATGTTTCAACTCCATCCTCCCACAGCATTTTCACTCATCTATTAGCGGCCGCAAATAAATGTCAATATTTTTTCCAGGACTCTTGGGCCCAAGGATGACCATAGTCAAGAATAATTTGTCTTGTCGCATACATAACCCAGGTGGAAGATTGTACACAATAATTATCATTGGCCAGCATGAGTAATGTGTGTTAGTCATGTTGAATGAGTTGAGCCCATCTGTACAAAGACCAATACGTACGTTTTGAGGCTCAATAAAGAAACCAGGATTCATTCTATCAAAATGCTTCCACATCTCCCCATGCACTAGATGTGACATTTATCCGTGCGTGAATGCATTGTTTGCATGTCAAATCATATGTTCTGATGTACGCCTCGACACGTATAACCTTTGAAGTCTAGGAGTCAGAGGTAGGTACCGCAACACCTTATGAGCTACCTTTCGCCCAGACCGAGACATTGCATCTTGATACCGTGAACTATTGCATGTAGGGCACACTAACAACGTCTCAGTCTCTCGGTAATACAACATGCAATCATTAACACATGCATCAATTTTCACAACATCGAGCCCTAAACTGGATAGCATTTTTTTGTCTTATAGAACGTATTCTCTAACCGGTTATCCTCTGGTAACATGTCCTCCACGATGGACATCATACGATCATAATAAGCTGCAGGCATATTGTACTCAGATTTACAGTTCAAAAGTTGTGACATTGCAGATAGTTTGGTATGCTTCACACAACCATGCCACAATGGTCTGTCAGCTTCTTGTAACAATGTATAGAAATTTGCCACTTCCGCATTCAATATATGTTCCTCAATGTCAAATTGGTCGATATTGGAAAATCAATTGTACATTTGAGGACCCATGGCATCAAATACCATAGAGTGGATGGTGTATTCCCCTATACGTTATGTTGATGATGATTCACCCAAATGTAAAGAACTAGTATTAAAGTCTTCACCGTGTTCAGTCCACCTAGTGTACCCCCTAATGAATCAATACTTGTACGAATACATTTTAATATCATCTTGCTTCATAAATCTTGTGTTTCCACATTTAGTGCATGGACATTTTACTTTGTCGACAACCACTTGGTGTGAAAATGCATATTCAACAAATGTTTCAACACCAGCAATAAATCTTTCTGAAAGAAACCCATCAACTAATCGTGCATACATCCAACTACGATCGTCCAACACACTGCATGCTATCAAATAAAATACACATTTATCATATTCAAAATATGTTGATACTTATTTAACCGTCAACTTTTAAATTAATTTAGTGATTTTAACCTAACAAACTCTTATTTTGGAAATTCATACACTCAATATAATTTCTAATATACTCATCAACATACTATTTTTAATGATAAACTTGATCTAATATATCCGTTAACATAGAAAATGAAATATATTAATAAATATGCATATTTGCATACTAATAATTAGGATATATACACAATAAAATACAAAATTAGTCTTACTTCCACAGTAAATCTGAAATATGTACATATATATTTACTAACAAAATGTTAATAAACTAAATCAACAATGCATATATACAAATTAATCTAAAATACATATTACCATCTACAATTTATAGTTTAAATATTATTTGTATATTATAAATCTAAAATACAAAAATATACTAAATCTAATTTAAAAAAGTAGCAAACACAACATATATACAAATATAGTTGATTAATGTATACAAAAAGAGCAAAAATCTAGATACATAAAAGTATTAATCTTGAAAAAAAATTTAAAAACTTGAGTTTATTACCTTGCTCCATGAAATTCTTCAACTAGAAAAATATATAGCATCCAAAACTATATTTCCAAGTTTCTTTAGTTAAATTTTAATTATATTCGAACCAATTGAAAAAAGTAAAATGAATGGGAGAGCTTAGAGATGTGAAAATCTTTGTAAAGAATGAATGAAGAAACTGAGATCCTAAAATTTGTTCAAATAAGTATTTCAGATGGAAAAGTAGGCCGTCGGAAAATACTCTACAAAAGAACGAAAAAATCTTTCAAAAACCAAGATATTTTCCGATGGATCATGCGCGACCGCCGAAAATTTCCCGACGGTTACTGAAACCGTAGGAATAACCCCTATTTCCGATTGTGTCATATGTCGTCGAACAAATTTCAGACAGTCTATCAGTATTCCGTCGGAAATACCCCATTTTTCCGACACTCTTTGTTATCCGTCGGTAATTCGTGCTAATTCCGACGGACCAACCTCCGCCGAAAATCTTTCTTTCGAAAAAAGCACCATTTTGTACATGTGGGAAAGTCATTATTATATTATATTACCTTCCCTAATCCCTACTTGAAGAAGGAAGGAGAGAAGGAGAGGTTGGTTGGTTGGTTGGTTGGTTGATGACAATGACTTGGGTAGTCAACTCTGAAGTTTGTTATCTGATTGGCACTTGGGACCGCACGAGGAGGCCGACTGGCTAGATACGAAGTACTGTAAACCGTGTTTATTGTCATCCTTTGACGTGCTCAATATATATTATCATACAGGCCTCTTCACAAAAATACCCTACTTTTAGTAATCAAACTGAAATTTACTTACATATTATAAAACTTGAAAATTACTTGTTATAAGATTTTAAAAATTGAAAAATACTTATGATACTTTTTAAATATGTTAGTATCACAATGTGATACTTATGATTATGTTGGTATCACATTATGATACTTATGATACTTTTCAATTTTTTTAGTATCACACTATGATACTTATGATACTTTTTCAATTTTTTTAGTATCACAGTGTGATACTTATGATATTTTTCATTTTTTTTCTAGTTTCTCAATGTGATACTTATGATACTTTTTCAATTTTTTCTAATATCAAAACGTGATACTTTTGATACTTTTCAGGTTTTTCTAGTATTACAGTTTGATACTTTACAAATTCTTATGATACTTTACAAATTTTTATCGATAAAGCATCTTCGAGAATATTGGACCAAACCAAGCCATTACTTACCCTCATTTGCTTCTTCCCATCTCCTCTTCCTCATCAGTCGAGGCATTCAAGAACCAGATCAAGAGGAACAATCGAAATAATCCAGTGAGATCAAAGACAGTGGAGATAAAGGAGGCGGGGCCTCCTAGGAAGAAGGAAGAAAACGCCTATCTTTCTTCCAAAAATTCAACTGCGAATTTCTACCCCTAGGCCCCAACGTATCGCCATTACTCACCGTCATCAAACTCCGGCCCATTTACCATACAGAATCCCCATATCACCGAATCCCGCCATTGTTGTGCCCAGACCACTTCCAGACCGAGCTGTTGCCTCCTTCGATCTCAAGCAAACTTTCAGTTCGTGGTTACTGTTCATGCGATTTTAGCAACTGTTGGGTTTTTAGTTCTAGGTCTTTTTCTTAGTTTTGAATGCTTGCACTTCGATGCCCAACCTGAAGTTTGCTTGTTTTTGGGATTTTACTGAACTTCAAGTTCAAATGCCACTTGGGCAGCTCACAATTCAGCAATTACAGTTTCGAACCCATTGTTTGATCTGCTTTCTTCATTATTCAGCTCTGTAGGTCAATTATTTGAGTCTTGGGTCACTTTAATTTCTGCTTTTTTGAATATTTGAGGAGAGGTTGATGGATTGTTCGGTTGGTATAGCCTTATGGTTTAGTTATGCTGTGGAGTTCTCGGTGATCACAGTGGTTGATGCGGGTGGTAGCGGTTGTGAGTTGGTGGTTGTCCGTTTGTTCAGTGGCATTGGTGGTTTTGGGCTGAAGGGGATTGTGGTGGTTCGGTGGTAATGTGGTGGTGGTTTGATGGTGATGTGGTGGTGGTTCATGGTGGTTGATGCAGGTGGTGGTGTTTCAGTGATCACAGGTGGTTGTGGTGACAGTGGTGGTGGTTGATGCAAGTGGTGGCGGTGGGGAGTTGTGGTTGTGCGGTTGCAAGCTCAGGGAAGAAGATGATCAGCAACATGTCCGTATTTTTCATTATTTTTTTTGGTGTAGTAAATTTCAGTTCTGTTAGTTTAAAGCAGTAATTTGTGCAATTAATCCTATCATATATACATCAATAATATTGGAATCGAGAAGCATGTCTAGTCCATGGAACCCTCACCTTCCAGCACCGAGTAAACAACACGAGATTTTAGAACCACACGAGGATGGAACCAGTCTAAATGTCTGAGGGATATGTCCCTGTGGAATTCTCTAATTACTGTTTCTGAGGATAGCCTAGTATCTTTTTGTTATTTGATATATCATAGGCTTTTTATTCCTTTATATCCACCTTCCACATTGTTTCAAAGGTAATACCAACCAACAATACATTACTTCAAGTACTGTTCCATTCCACCGCAGGCCTCCATTTTATAATCCATCACTTACTTCAAGAACTCTTCCATTTCACCACCGGCTTCCCTTTTATAATCCATCACTTGTCTTTTGACATGAAAGTCTCCATTGCAATTGGTGCATTGGCATTGTTTTGACTTCAAAGTTTTCATAGCAATTGGTGTATAGACATTGTTTCTAACAGCTCTCTTTGTCATGTCCTTTGCGTCGTTTCCCAAGTTCCTCAAATTCAAATTGAGAGGCGTACAGGTATCATTGATAAAGTTGCATCTATTAAACATGGTAATCATCAAGAAGAACAAGACAACATCAAGTCTAGCGTCGGAGATATACCTGGGACCAAATGCAGAAGAACACAATGAATTTCTCTTCGGTGGTAGGGTATGGAGGATTCAGTACTGTCTATCTTGCTCAATATCCAGACTCAACAATGGGGACAGTGAAGATCCACAACCAAAGCAATCGTCTCAGTCAAGCGTTCAAGCAGGAACTGGAGATCTTGCTCCACCTTCATCTTGAAAATATAGTAAAGCTACTTGGTTATTGTGATGATCAAGGTGCAGTAATTAATTAACACTACCCCCCCCCCCCGGCTCTTTTTTTTCTTTATTTTGTAATACTAGTTCTTGGACCTTATCATAGACTAATGCAAATGATTTGCTTTTAATTTTGATTACAGATGAAGGATTTCTGATACTTGAGTATGCACCCAACAGAAATTTGTAGGAGAAACTTCAGTGTATCGAAAAATCAATGGGAAGAAAGAGGACAGTGCTTCCTTGGAAGAGACGAATTGCAATAGCATTTCAACTTGTTCAGGCAATGGAATACCTCCATGAAAAATGCACTTTGTAAATCTTCCACGGTGACATAAAATTTTCAAACATACTGCTGGTCGAGCGACTGAATTGCAAGCTATGCGATTTTGGGTCAGCAAACATGGGATTTTCTGTTGAATAAATAATTTTGTGCACACAAAAGTGAAAAGACAAATTACCTTTTTGTTGCGTGCTCTACAAAAAATTATTTTCACTGCTTCTTGATTCCATCAAAGTTTCAAACCTTCAAGATTTCCCCGGTGTTCTTTAATAGCAGCTATGCAGGTCTGGTCACCTTTCTCTAGGCCTCGACTAAACTAGGATTAGGGTTTGCTTTGCAAAGAGAAAATACACACTACACACTTTAGTGTGTGTCTCACCACTTTGCCAATTAGGTTAAGAAAAATAGTCTTAGGAGACTATTTGTAATCTCTTTACACTTCAAAACACTACCAACCCTAGTACCGTAACCCAAACCCATTTCTGTATAGCCCAATACAGGTAATAAGCCTGTATAAGCCTATTATAGTGAAGCCACCGAAGGAACCTGATTGGACCCAATTAGCTTGTGTTTGGCCCCCAGTTCTTGCCATTATTTGACCATTTTGAAGTTTTCAACAGTGATTTTATTAATAAATAAGTCTCTAGTTGTACTGATTTGCAGAGACCGGATAATTCCTTTTCAGAAGCCGTTTAGGTCCCAATTACAAACATACCCTTCCTTTTCCAGAGTCATTTAATTAGTCAAGATAGTCATAAACAATTCTAGGGGCATTCTTGGTATATATGAGAAAGAGCAATGAAGGCATGTGTTTTGTCAAGTAAAGTACAGTACTCAGATTCCAATTCACAGTGCCGTGGCCCACCAGTTTGTCAGTTGAAGGAGACAGATAATTTGGAAAAAATTGCAAAAACGGGGGGCCAAACACAAGCTTAAACTAAGCTCCAATAAATTAATTATGACCTGGTCAACTCTTGATCAGTCAAAATTAATTTATTAATCAGGTTTTATTTCACTAAAAAGACGAGATTGCACTCTTAGTAAAATTGAAATTACTGAAACCATTAATCAATAATTATATCCTCTGACTTATCATTCATACATGTTACCCTCGTCGATCATCTCTAATATTCGGAGTAAGTTAAAATGACCAAAATACCCTTCTCTGAATATTCATAAACTCTCAACTCTCATCTTTTATCTGACAGTTTGATGTGATCACATCACATCATAGAATTCAACAGTCACTGTCGAATTACTGAGCTCAGATTCAACTGTCCACTAAAAGAACCAGTAAGACTATGATCATACCTTAAAGGTGACGGATTCCATAATAAGAATATATGTTCCTCGTTAGTTCACTTTAATTCCCAAATTACCGAGATATTGATCATCAATTTGATCTCACCCATTGATACCTCAAAGAGCTTCAATTTAGTAATCGAAGTCCATTATCCGATTAGGATTAAGGTCTCACGTACGATAGTCAAGTGAAATTAAATTTGTATGGTCAATGTCACAAATTAATTTCACTTGATCCCGTCCAATACGTTCCAAATGCACTCTCAATTTTATTACCAAAGTCAAAGATAGACTTTAATAAAATCGAGACGATCTTATCAAAATAAATTGTCCATATTTATTTACTGATCTTGAACGTTAATTTTATATCGAATTACAAATTGAATCTTTCTGTGTTTAACAACTTAAACACTCAATCTGTAATATCAAATCAACCTATGGACAAACGCAACTTCATGTTAATACAATCAATTAATATTTTATTTCGAATGTCGTGAATTATACTCTATGGGCATATATAATTCCACCACTTCCGCCGTCTTCCCTTGTAAAAAACAGCATGATGCTTGGTTCTCCGAGCTATACAGATCCTCATTATTTCAGGACAGGGCTTGCCTCCAAAAAAATGATGTATACAGCTATGGAGTCGTTGTACTGGAACTCATAACGGGAATGAAAGCCTTCAGTACTCATAGGGGAGAGAGATTGACAAAACACTTGACCCAATGCTGCGAGATGCAGAGAAGGTGGTGGGAATAGTGGATCCACATCTTGGTGGGGACTTTGACTTAGAAGAAGCCAAGGTCATGACATGTCTCTCAGGAATGTGCCTTTGCAATTCTCCCGACCTCAGGCCTTCTGCATCAGATATCATAAGAACAATGAGAAATGGAATTCCCTCCATCTCCTTCTTGTTCAAAGGAAAGGCTTGAGAAATCTCCTGGATGTATAGAAATCTATTAATAACTTCACAATTTGCTATAGTTAAATCGTATATGAATATTATAACTTGGCACATGTAGCCAAGGTTGTTAGGATCATAATATTTGATCGGATTGGAGGAGTCTTGCGGATTGATCATTGGATCATGCCCAGGGACGGATCCAGGCCAAAAGTTCAGCTTGAGCGGAAAGTCATTGACTGTGGACCGTTGAATGTTGATCGACGACTGTTAACGATCGCAATTATGAGATTGTTTATTATTATTTAATTAAATATAATTAAAAATTCGAATATTTAATAAATTACAATTCACATATTCAATATTCACTAAATCACAATAATCACAATTCAAATTCACGTGTGGAGAATATGGGGCTCACAAGTGACCATTACAAAAGTAAAAAATACACTAAAAACTTAAAAAGTAACACATTTATGCAAAATTTCACAATCACACTTAAAAAATATAATGGAGGGTTATTGTGTCACTTGAGCAACTCTGAGAATTAGAATCGATTCAATAAAATTCCTGTCAAGTGACCTATTAATAAAGACAAGCAAGACAAGTGAAATAAATTACTAGAATGAATTATTTTCCGTAAGTGCCAATTTTTCTTAACTACTTTGCATTTGCATCAAATAATTAATTGTGACCAAGAAATAGTTGGATAATGAAATAAACTACAATAAGTAATTGAGTAATATCTCCTACATGTGCCAATTTTTCTTCCTTATTAAAAATTTAAATTTAAACTACAATAAGTAATTTAAATTTTAAGTTGACACGTGTATATACAAAAAATTAAGAAGAAATTACAAGTGCTACTAGTGCAACAGTGCTAATTAGTAACAAGATGGGTCATGGATTCTTACTTTTTAGCAGACCGAAAACCAAGCAATTGGGCTTCAGTAGTTTAGTTATTGGGCTTTGTATTAAAAAAAATAAGGAATACAAATAATAAGTCATCTTCTTCTTCAACCATTTGTGCGACTGTGCAAAAACTTGAAACAGAAGACTCCAGCTCCAACATTTGTTGAAACTGAAGACTCCGACAGTTTCAACCCATTGCAAAACAACATATGAGAACTGAAGTTTGGGTTCAAAATAATATTTCCAAAATCCCAGTTAAAAAAAAAAAAAAAAAAAGTTCAAAAACCAGATTCTCCGGTGGATCCAGCTAGCGCGGCCGCGGGAGCTCACCGCCGGCTGGATCAGTCCGTGATCATGCCCATGATTGTTTAAATGTTAACTATTTGATATGGGAAGAGCTATAATAACTTATTTTAAGTTAACATTTCCTATTTTCCTATTGTTTAGTAATTTGGTAAATTTAATTTAATTACCAAATATTTTTGTTTAGTAATTTATAAGTTTAATTCAAATACTATTTATTTACTTGGACTTGAGTTTTTTATTTATCTCATATTCTAATTATATTGATTTAATATTTCAAGAAAAATTATAAACTCGCTACATTTATCCCTTATTATTTATGATAAAAGTTTAGGCGTGAGATAATGTTTTAGCTTGACCAATATTCTTGTTGGCAAAAAATTCTAGCCAGTTATATCTTAGAGTCCAAGTTTGTTTCTATTACTTAGTTGGTGAGTAGATCATTTTTGGAAAAATTGTTTTTAATAAATTATTATCTTACCTTATTTCTATTGATTTGTGATTATCTTTAATTTTACTGGAAATAGAGATTTTCCACAACTAGAATTCTTGGTGGACAAGAAATCCTTGTGTGCATAAATTGACTCAAAGGGGACGTTAACCACTTCCAAAGAATTCCGAAAAATCTTGGAAGGCATGTTAATATGATATCTTTGAGGATCACCCTCTTTTTCCCCATGAATAACTTCATTGTATACTTTTTTTTGTGCATGTATGAAAGCCAGGGACGGGATGGGGAAATGAGGTAATGGCGATTTTGACCCCAAATGAAAGAAATTCCAAATACAATCTTGCCACGAGTAGACGTTTTATTTGCCCGACAAACATTCATGGCCATAACATCTTGAGCTTCATCTTGACACTCATCACAGGGACGCCTCAGGACATTGCAGGGTAATTGCAGGCATATAGCAGGGACGCCCCAGGTGATTGCAGGGTCATTGCAGACATATGGTAGGGACGCCCTAAGCCATCGTAGGGATGCCCCAGGGCATTTGTAGCGACCGAGAAAACGTTTTTGTCTAGCCATATCAATTATTTTAAGATTTTAGGAAATAAATTAATTTCTTTAAATTTTTATGTCCGATTTGTGATTTTAAAATTTGTCGAAAATCATTATTTTAACTCAAGATTTAGGTTTTCAATTTTAATATCTTTACTATTAAAATATTCTCAATCAATACAAAAAATATTTCCCAGCCAATTCACATTCCAATAAATAAATAAATAAATAAATAAATAATAAAAAATTTCTTCATTCATGCCCTCATTCAATGTTAACATAACAGATTTACCCTCCCATAATCCCATTTCCTTCCCTTCATGCACACTGTCAGCTTGGGTAAGATTTCCCCCTTCAATCACAAGTGTCAGTTCACCATTCCACCACTCACAACAATCTACAATCCACAATCAACAGAACTACTTCATCACCACCACGAATCCGTCACCGACCTGAGGCTCAAATCCCTCTCACGGGCACTGTAGATCCAAGTGATTTTCACAACCACCAATGACTACACCACACCAACGGGTCGTCCCCCAAGCCACAACCATCGGCAGCCTCTCCAAGAAAATGCTACTGCCGCCTCATTTTCCTCCAACCAAACAACACCACCGAGCATTTCTAATGCTCAGCCAAAACCCAGTCA
Source organism: Ligustrum vulgare (assembly GCA_963555705.1). Classification (NCBI taxonomy): domain Eukaryota; kingdom Viridiplantae; phylum Streptophyta; class Magnoliopsida; order Lamiales; family Oleaceae; genus Ligustrum; species Ligustrum vulgare. The sequence continues at coordinate 54,048,366 of OY743183.1, forward strand.
AACCTCATGAATGAACAACGCACAAAATTTACAATTTGATCATCACCACCAAAACCAAACCACCAATCCCAAAACCATAATCTGCAATGGAAGATTTAACAATCCTCACCACCATTCCCAAACGAACCCCAACAATGCCCCTTTTACATCCGACCACCACTGCCCATTTTCATAATCCCTCAAATTGACACCAAACAACTTAAAAAGAAGAGAATAAATTTGGCTCAACACTTACCTTGAACTGCCAGCCTTCGTTTTCGGATTTATTACCGAAAAATGTGGTAGGAAATCACGATTCCCAATTTCAGACCCAACCTTGGTTGACCTCGGTTTCTTGTACCAAACCACCGAAGATCCTCCCTTTCACACCCACACCCACACCCACTCCATCGTTGTAGCGCCCCGAGTTCCGTATACCCGATTCACTACGTCATTTTCTGTCTAAATTTTTTTCGAATAATATTTTTGCGGAAGAAATAATTGAAATTCATTTTTGGCAACATTAAATAAACTGTAATGGCCGCTAAAATTGAAAACATTTATGAAACCATTTGAAATAGTAAATCGAACCATTAATATTGTAAAGAAATTGCCAATATCATAATTTCTCAAATAAATGAACTTCTCTAAATTATTCGATTATTTGGAAAATACGGAAATCATTAACGTCAAACTTTCAACCGTTCAACGATTATTGCCACCATCATTCATCGCTCGCCACCGTCTCCGAAATCTGCAAAACTGTTAAAAAGTAGGGTGAGTATTTCATGGGGGAAATACTCAGTAGACTCATCGCAAATTAATTTAATTTATAAGATGATTAAACACATAAATCCCGGCTCTTTATAAAACGGGCATTGATAGAGCTTCTTTATAAAACTGCTATTGATAAAACTCATATTGTGCATTACAGCACGGGACATATTTTGCAAATCATATGCTCTTTGAAAACATCTCTTTGAAAACAGTTCTTTGAAAATCATATACTTATAAAAACATTTTAATTATGTCAAGCATAATTTCTTTTGAAAGCATAACATAAGATAGGATTTAAATCCTCATAAACATAAATAGACACAAGAACTTTACCGAACTTAGGTGGCAAGAATTCTTATGCAGTAAAATCATAATAACAGTAAGTTTTCATCATAACATAGGATAATATCGAAATCCTCATAAACATAAGAATTTTACCGAACTTAGGTGGCAAGAATTCTTATGTAGTAAGTATACCAAGCATAATTTTCTGAAATTCATAGGGATCAATTGCATCATAACATAAGATAGGATCGAAATCCTCATAAACATATGCGACAGGAATTTTACCGAACTTAGGTGGTAAATCCTCATAAACATATGGAAAGATAGGAATTTTACCGAACTTCGTGGCAAATCCTCATAAACATAGGAGACACAAGAATGTTACCGAACTTAGGTGGCAAGAATTCTTATGTGTAGCGCTACTAAAACTCCGGTCCCCTTAACATATCATAACTTATCATATGGGACCCAAAACAATCTTGGTAGATTGATTTCATAGCAATGATCCAAAAAAACATTTTCGTGAAGCATAGGGTATACTTACTTTTCGTAAAAACATAAAGTATATTTTCTTTTCATAAAAACATACTTACTTTTCATAACAACATAAGGTATATTTACCTTTCATAAAAACATACTTGTTTTTCTTAAAAATTGACTTTCACAAGTCACATGACATTTATATGAAATCATAATTTAAATCAATTAATAAGTGCGAGTCTACCTCAAATCCGACGAGTGCAAAGTTGAGCGGGAATGACTTCAATTTCTTTAAATTCTCCGTACGCTTCGTCTTAGCCAATAAGTCACTTTAGTCTATCGAATATATAGCTCAAAATGATAAATTATAATTTGAGGACTAAAATTGATATTTTGAAAGTTGAGGGATTAAAATGAATACTTTTGATAGTTGAGGGACTAAAATAGATATTTTGAAAGTTGAGAGATTAAAATGAATACTTTTGAAAGTTGAGCTTAAAATCAAATTAATAAAATCAGCAGGGACTGAAATGATAAGTTTGAAGCTAAAAGGGCTGGATTAAAACATTTCAAAACTTGAGGGGCTGATTTGAAATCTTTAAAACTTCAAGGACCAAAAAGCAATTTCCGAAAATTAAATATATATCTCAGCTTTACTCTCTCTCTATCACAATCCATACTCTCTCTTTCGATACAATACAGACAGAGAGCGAAAGGAGAGAGGTCGGCGATCGGCGACAGGGAAGGGCGAGAGCTGGGGAAATCCGGCGGAGGTACTGCCGGCTCAGGTGCGGTGAGTGGCTAGACCGAGGCTTGAAGGTCACGATTTGGGTGTGAGTTTTAGGTGCGAGACCGAAAGTAAATCAAGACTGGAAGTTATGGTTTTCCGGCGAAGAGGACGGCGGTCGAGGTAGGTAATAGATCTATTTCTGATTTTTGGGTTTTATTTGAGTTATTATTTTGAGTTTGAGCTGAACTTGGAGTTGGCTGCGTGGTGGTTTGGCCGGGGTGTTTGATGGAGGTTGGTTGCAGTAGGTGGTTATGGTGATTGTAGCAGAGGATGAAAATCTGATGATGGTGAGTGAGGGTAGTGAACTGTGATGGTGGCTATTGTGTGATCGATCCTGGAAGGAGGCAGAGTGGTGGAAATGGATTGATGTTGGTTCGTGGGTGGAAATGGGTTGAAAATGGTGGTTCTGTTGGTGTGAATGGTGGTGCTGATTGATGATGATGAATTTGGTGATGGCTGCAATGTTTGGTGATTCGGAAGTGATGGTATTGGTAGCTGAAATGGAGGAATCTGAGAAGAGGCTGGCTTGATTTGCAGATTGGATATTGAAGTTTAGTTGTAAAATTTGATTTGGATTGAAATATATTGTGGTTGAATTCTCGCATTAGGACAATGGTTGTGAAATTGATTCGATCGGCAACAGAGATGGCTGTGAAGCCATGACATTGAACTGGTTTGGCAGTGATAATGTGATTGAATATGGAGGTATGTACCGTGGCTGGTGATGAGAATAAACGAGGTTGCTGGGAATATATTTGTGATATGGTAGTTGGAGCTGGAGATGGATTGAATTGGAAATGGCAGAGGCAGTGTTGGTTGAGGTGATGATTGCTGATTCTGAAATGGTTCTATGGTGGTGTTTGTATGAATTTGGTGACGCTCGGTGGTGATTGTGATGAGTGCTAAGTTGATAGCTGTATATGGAGGTGAATATATTGTGTTTTATTAGCCAATTAAGAAAGATAGTGGAGAGTTAGGTGATGTGAGAGGGTGGAAAACATCATAATTGGAGGGGTGGAAATGAGGTGTAAAGAAATGCTAATTGATGTTGGAGAATATTAGGTGCAAAAGTAGAAAAAGAAATAGAAAAGAAATGGATTGGTGGAAGATGGTTTGGGGAAATCGTGGGTTGTGATGGGGATAGGAGAAATATATGTATTGATTAGGTATTATAGAATAGGATAGTGTAGAATTAGGTAGAATATGAAATAGAAAATGGTGTAAAGTGTTTAGACAAAATGATGATTTGTAGATGGAAAATTGGTGTAGAATTAGTTATGTAAAATTTTGATTATGATAAATATTGGACTAACTTTGATTTGAAAACGTATTTAAAACTGATATAATTTTGGACTGAAAATACATTTGAGAATAAATAAATTTTGAGATAAAAATTTAATTACGTATTTTGACTTGAAATAATTTGAATAAGGAAAATTGAGATATTTTAATAAATTTGGAATTCAAAAATGATTTTGAAAATAATACTTTGAATAAATAATTAATATAACATAATTTTAGAAATTCGGATTTTAATTTAAAATCGAACAAATTCGATATTTCTTGACTTGGCTAGACGAATCCGTCGCGGCGTTAATTTCAAAACAATGAGTGAAATAGTAGCGACACAATTTTCTAAATATTAAAATAATTATAAAATTGAGTAAAAATTCTGGGTCGCTATAATCTTACCTCCTTAAAATAATTTCGTCCTCGAAATTAAACTTACTTAATCTTAAAATTTCTGAATACTCAATCAGAATCTCATCTTCTTCTTCTCTTATGTAGCATCATCGCTACCATATTTAACCCAACCATATTTAACCAACTGGACTTTTCTATAGACATATGTGTTTACTCAAAATTCTTCTGAATCGTAAGTGACTGAAAGTTCACTATTCTTTGAATTCCATTTTTATGAACCCAAAACAACATAACTTATTCATAGATGATCAACTTATTTCATAATCTCAATACATTATCACCTTCAATTATCATCATCATATCATTCCTTACAATTTCTATTGTACTTTTATATTCAAATAACCTTACGTCCATCATCATTATCTCACAAATCCCAAACAACATCATGTCTTTTTACTAATTTCTGTAATTCCATAAAAAAATCTCTTCAAGTTTCCATAAATCTTTACTGATATATCAAACCATAATAATTTATCATCTCTAAACTTCTTATCATCGAATATTCCCAAAATAATCAAAAAAATTCCCAATCGTATGTAAAAATTTCATCATATCTTGTAGTATTCATGTAACATGTCACTTATCATCGTATCATGTGACCTCAGATATTCGTATATATCTCTAAAATTTCCACAAATCTTTACTGACATATCATATCATAATAATTTTTTTTTTTTTTTTTTTTTTTTTTTTTTTTTTTTCTTCTTATCATCGAATATTCAAAAAAAAAAAATAATCCAAGAATTACCTGAATATTCTTTCTACGTAATATACCCCAACATATCAACATAATATCATCAACTTATCTTTCCAATATTTGTAACCCAAAAATTCAGTAAACAAATATCTTCCAAATAACTAAGATTCTTTACTTAAATGTCACCACATTTCCTGCAAAGTATTTCTTTCACTTATACATACTTATGAATTCTGATTCAATACGGTCCTTATTTCTCTTTCACGTATTCCCGTATCATCTCACTATACCTTGATTATTGTACCAAAAATATCAGTACCAAAATCCAATAAAATATTCCATATCTCCAATCTTATCATCAAATTTTCTTTTGTCGAGAAAAATAACAGCGCATTAACTCTTGTTCCCACTTTTCATTATACTTTAAATCATACATCAAGTACTCGGTATCAAATACTCATTCTAGCTGAGAGCTAAGATACTAACTTAAAACAGCATCACAAGGATCAAATATGTTATTCTCAAACTTAAGAAACTTCACTAATTTCCCAAATCTGAAATTCAAAATTAAAATTTTCTATTCTCCCAAACTTCAATTCATATCACACTTTATGAACAATACTCTGATTAATCTTATCACCATTAAATAAGACTTCTGTAAATCATATAGGATTCCTCATCAAATTTGCTTAACCCAAAGATACAATCCCATAATTAAAAATCACACAACTGATCATCTCAGATTTTCCATTATTGTAGCCCAAATATTTACTCACTTCAAAAGTACAACCAATAATAATTAATCGAACTGCATCACTAAATCTTTAAATAAACCCATATATTATGACTAAAAATGAAAATTCTCAATCGTAGATAATATTTCACCATAATGCAATAAACCATCAAAATAAGATCATCAAACTCAATATTATGTATCAATTTCTCAGATTAAAAAAATCTTGGATTCTACCGTGGTCCCTCTTCTGAACACCATTCCAAAATAAGTCATCACTGTAAAATCTTATCCCTATTTTCCTCAAAATTCATATCCTTATAATACTCTCCAATTCAAGTGATCATTCCTTACAAATGATCAATCCATTCCCAAGAATAATTAAGATTCTTCCCAATAATGCCCTTATACTTGTCTTCACTCGTCTTTCAAAATATAACTTATCATTTACTCAATCTTGCTTATGAACTTGCAATTCTAAACTCAATTCTCTTAGTGATTGCATACCATACTATGCTCTTAATTCCAAATGATAAAATTCTGGACAGAGTCTCCCTTATAATTTGAACTTATCCCAAACCATAAGTATACTTCATAACTAACAATAACATATAACTCCACATTTGATCACAACGATCTAAAAATATTGAAAATGATTCCAACACTTCAATATCATCAAAATATCTCATAATTCAATTCATAATTCCTCAACATAACAATTTCAAATCATATTTTTCAATATCACAATATCACTTCCTTCCATACCTTAATTGGCTCAAAAGACTACTCATAATTATAAATATATGCCATAAATCATATTCCCAAAATTTATTCACAAAACCAAACTTCATAATAAATTTCTCTTCAACATAGAGGCATAATTCATTTACTCAACATAATATCCATTACTTAATTTTCAATAAAATCATATTGTTCCCATTATGCTCAACACTCGTTTTCTTTCTTAAAAAATTTCTCATAATCATACATTAAAGCATATAAGTTATGACAAAGCATAACAACATCATTATTTTCGAAGAAATACATTCTTATTTCTCATAAATCATAAGTATCCGAAATACTCTTCATTCTTTCTCATAAATCAATAAAATGAGTATTCGAAATACTGAAATAACTTTAAACATTATAAACTTCTTTACCTCGGAGTTGGTGGAGCGAAATGATGGCAGTGGCAATCTTCATCAATAAAATTTTATAATGGAAAATATTTCTTGAAAATTCTTTTTGAAAATTTTTTCCAGTCTACAGAAACGCAGACTAGCTCTGATACCAACTTGTAGCGCCCCGAGTTCCGTATACCCGATTCACTACGTCATTTTCTGTCTAAATTTTTTTCGAATAATATTTTTGCGGAAGAAATAATTGAAATTCATTTTTGGCAACATTAAATAAACTGTAATGGCCGCTAAAATTGAAAACATTTATGAAACCATTTGAAATAGTAAATCGAACCATTAATATTGTAAAGAAATTGCCAATATCATAATTTCTCAAATAAATGAACTTCACTAAATTATTCGATTATTTGGAAAATACGGAAATCATTAACGTCAAACTTTCAACCGTTCAACGATTATTGCCACCATCATTCATCGCTCGCCACCGTCTCCGAAATCTGCAAAACTGTTAAAAAGTAGGGTGAGTATTTCATGGGGGAAATACTCAGTAGACTCATCGCAAATTAATTTAATTTATAAGATGATTAAACACATAAATCCCGGCTCTTTATAAAACGGGCATTGATAGAGCTTCTTTATAAAACTGCTATTGATAAAACTCATATTGTGCATTACAGCACGGGACATATTTTGCAAATCATATGCTCTTTGAAAACATCTCTTTGAAAACAGTTCTTTGAAAATCATATACTTATAAAAACATTTTAATTATGTCAAGCATAATTTCTTTTGAAAGCATAACATAAGATAGGATTTAAATCCTCATAAACATAAATAGACACAAGAACTTTACCGAACTTAGGTGGCAAGAATTCTTATGCAGTAAAATCATAATAACAGTAAGTTTTCATCATAACATAGGATAATATCGAAATCCTCATAAACATAAGAATTTTACCGAACTTAGGTGGCAAGAATTCTTATGTAGTAAGTATACCAAGCATAATTTTCTGAAATTCATAGGGATCAATTGCATCATAACATAAGATAGGATCGAAATCCTCATAAACATATGCGACAGGAATTTTACCGAACTTAGGTGGTAAATCCTCATAAACATATGGAAAGATAGGAATTTTACCGAACTTCGTGGCAAATCCTCATAAACATAGGAGACACAAGAATGTTACCGAACTTAGGTGGCAAGAATTCTTATGTGTAGCGCTACTAAAACTCCGGTCCCCTTAACATATCATAACTTATCATATGGGACCCAAAACAATCTTGGTAGATTGATTTCATAGCAATGATCCAAAAAAACATTTTCGTGAAGCATAGGGTATACTTACTTTTCGTAAAAACATAAAGTATATTTTCTTTTCATAAAAACATACTTACTTTTCATAACAACATAAGGTATATTTACCTTTCATAAAAACATACTTGTTTTTCTTAAAAATTGACTTTCACAAGTCACATGACATTTATATGAAATCATAATTTAAATCAATTAATAAGTGCGAGTCTACCTCAAATCCGACGAGTGCAAAGTTGAGCGGGAATGACTTCAATTTCTTTAAATTCTCCGTACGCTTCGTCTTAGCCAATAAGTCACTTTAGTCTATCGAATATATAGCTCAAAATGATAAATTATAATTTGAGGACTAAAATTGATATTTTGAAAGTTGAGGGATTAAAATGAATACTTTTGATAGTTGAGGGACTAAAATAGATATTTTGAAAGTTGAGAGATTAAAATGAATACTTTTGAAAGTTGAGCTTAAAATCAAATTAATAAAATCAGCAGGGACTGAAATGATAAGTTTGAAGCTAAAAGGGCTGGATTAAAACATTTCAAAACTTGAGGGGCTGATTTGAAATCTTTAAAACTTCAAGGACCAAAAAGCAATTTCCGAAAATTAAATATATATCTCAGCTTTACTCTCTCTCTATCACAATCCATACTCTCTCTTTCGATACAATACAGACAGAGAGCGAAAGGAGAGAGGTCGGCGATCGGCGACAGGGAAGGGCGAGAGCTGGGGAAATCCGGCGGAGGTACTGCCGGCTCAGGTGCGGTGAGTGGCTAGACCGAGGCTTGAAGGTCACGATTTGGGTGTGAGTTTTAGGTGCGAGACCGAAAGTAAATCAAGACTGGAAGTTATGGTTTTCCGGCGAAGAGGACGGCGGTCGAGGTAGGTAATAGATCTATTTCTGATTTTTGGGTTTTATTTGAGTTATTATTTTGAGTTTGAGCTGAACTTGGAGTTGGCTGCGTGGTGGTTTGGCCGGGGTGTTTGATGGAGGTTGGTTGCAGTAGGTGGTTATGGTGATTGTAGCAGAGGATGAAAATCTGATGATGGTGAGTGAGGGTAGTGAACTGTGATGGTGGCTATTGTGTGATCGATCCTGGAAGGAGGCAGAGTGGTGGAAATGGATTGATGTTGGTTCGTGGGTGGAAATGGGTTGAAAATGGTGGTTCTGTTGGTGTGAATGGTGGTGCTGATTGATGATGATGAATTTGGTGATGGCTGCAATGTTTGGTGATTCGGCAGTGATGGTATTGGTAGCTGAAATGGAGGAATCTGAGAAGAGGCTGGCTTGATTTGCAGATTGGATATTGAAGTTTAGTTGTAAAATTTGATTTGGATTGAAATATATTGTGGTTGAATTCTCGCATTAGGACAATGGTTGTGAAATTGATTCGATCGGCAACAGAGATGGCTGTGAAGCCATGACATTGAACTGGTTTGGCAGTGATAATGTGATTGAATATGGAGGTATGTACCGTGGCTGGTGATGAGAATAAACGAGGTTGCTGGGAATATATTTGTGATATGGTAGTTGGAGCTGGAGATGGATTGAATTGGAAATGGCAGAGGCAGTGTTGGTTGAGGTGATGATTGCTGATTCTGAAATGGTTCTATGGTGGTGTTTGTATGAATTTGGTGATGCTCGGTGGTGATTGTGATGAGTGCTAAGTTGATAGCTGTATATGGAGGTGAATATATTGTGTTTTATTAGCCAATTAAGAAAGATAGTGGAGAGTTAGGTGATGTGAGAGGGTGGAAAACATCATAATTGGAGGGGTGGAAATGAGGTGTAAAGAAATGCTAATTGATGTTGGAGAATATTAGGTGCAAAAGTAGAAAAAGAAATAGAAAAGAAATGGATTGGTGGAAGATGGTTTGGGGAAATCGTGGGTTGTGATGGGGATAGGAGAAATATATGTATTGATTAGGTATTATAGAATAGGATAGTGTAGAATTAGGTAGAATATGAAATAGAAAATGGTGTAAAGTGTTTAGACAAAATGATGATTTGTAGATGGAAAATTGGTGTAGAATTAGTTATGTAAAATTTTGATTATGATAAATATTGGACTAACTTTGATTTGAAAACGTATTTAAAACTGATATAATTTTGGACTGAAAATACATTTGAGAATAAATAAATTTTGAGATAAAAATTTAATTACGTATTTTGACTTGAAATAATTTGAATAAGGAAAATTGAGATATTTTAATAAATTTGGAATTCAAAAATGATTTTGAAAATAATACTTTGAATAAATAATTAATATAACATAATTTTAGAAATTCGGATTTTAATTTAAAATCGAACAAATTCGATATTTCTTGACTTGGCTAGACGAATCCGTCGCGGCGTTAATTTCAAAACAATGAGTGAAATAGTAGCGACACAATTTTCTAAATATTAAAATAATTATAAAATTGAGTAAAAATTCTGGGTCGCTATAATCGTCGCCAACACTTGATGGCGACGACATCGTCGGACATCGGTTACCGTTATCAGACAGAGGCTTCGCCTCCCATGGCATCCCTCTTATTTCTGAAAATTTCTAATTTTATCCCCAATCTTTTATTTTATTTTTAAACACTCAATTTTCAAAAATTCTAATTTAAGATTTATTCTAATTGGCTAGACGACGCGAACGGAAAGTTAGAGACTTGAAGTTCTTCCCGCTTGATTCAAACTCGTTAAGTGTTGAGGTAGATTCATTCTTAATAATTGATTTTAGCTGTGATGTGCATGTGAAATGCGATTATGTAATTTATTCATATGTCAATATGAAGTGAGATGAGGCGAAGTATTGATGTTATATGAGCTATTAATTACATGCATTATTGCATGTTGAGACGAGACCAGGCTACTTTTCCACACTTATATGTTACATTAATTGAGAATGTTATATACGCTATAACATACATGCATCATTGCATGTTGAGACGAGACGAGGCCACTTTTACGCACTTCTATGATATTCAATATGATGTTATGCCAAGAAAATATTTAGCATGATTTGCATTTTATGTATAATTTCATAGTATTTCTTTGAAAATACTCATCCAATTATTAACAATTTTTACAGACTTTGGAGACGGTGACTAATGATGGATAAGTGTGGCAAAGGATGAATAAATGATTTATTTTAAAATTTTAATTTACATTTTCTAGGTTAAGCTTGAATTGATGTTTTAATCGGATGTTGAAAAATTTTGAATTTATTACCATTGGAAGGATTTTAATAATAGTTTCTGCGAAGTTTAAAATTTCAGTTATTTTTCACTAAATTAATATTTTGAAAGTAAGAATGAAAAAGAATGAAGTGGTATTCTGGGTATTTAGAACTCGGGGCGTTACATCTTGGTATCAGAGCAAGGTCTACGTTTCTATAAACTTGCAAAATTTTCAAAAGAGATTTTTTTTCAAAAAAATTATTTTATCAAAGGAATTTCCACCATTATCATTCTCTCCGCCGACTCTGAAGGCAAAGAAGATTATTTTGAAGTTAATTTTAATGTTATTATTATTTCAGATATTTGTTTGAATACTTTATGAGATTTAGACTAAGACGGGAAAAATTATCCGAAATAAGTAGAAAGGAAATGAGTTCGAGCATAATGGGAAATAAGTAAATGAAGCATAATTTAGGAAGTGTTTTCATAATAATTTTTGTCCTCGAATTTAGAAGATGATGTTATAGAACCCTAAACTGGACTTTGCATAATTGGTATTTCTTTAGATATGGAACCATTCAGAAGAAGTCAATAGAGAGAACAAGACCGCATATTTTCCCCCTACCTATCTTTCAGAGCAGCGCCACATGCTAGAATTTCATATCATATATTTAGATATCGTGCTTTACGTCAAGAGGGCCATAGATGACGATTTTAGGATGATGGACACATAGTTATCAACCACCTTTTATCAATGTTTTTGATAGATCAATGAGATCATGCAACTCAATTTTGTAATGATGTAAAAGACATTTCGGTGAAAATGTAAGCTTTCAGACGATGTGTGACTAGTTTTTGATGCATTGGAATCCCTATCGAGCCCCTGCTATAGCACCAGCGTCGGAAGTAATTATTATTTCTAACAATAAAGACGAGTTACCGAAGTTCGAGCTATTAATGGTGTCTGAAGCTGAGTCAAGCATTTGCGATTATACCCCTACCTCACCAGGGTCCTCACCATGGTTTACTTTTGTTTCCCCGCTAGTTACAGTACCATCTGGTGGAAATGGTTGGTTTGATTAGTAGAGTGGACAAGTGGTAGTTATTTATAGTATTGTTCATCTCTTGTATATTCATTTTTTTCCATTCCAGATATGTCATTTTGACTTATGACGTTTTCTATTTGTGGTATCCTTGCTTGAGGGACTTTGAATTATAAATAAGGATATATGCATTCTTTTTTATCTGAGGTATGCCTAGCTAGACTAGATTTGATAAGAGAGAACACTGGTAGCATACTTGAGGTTAGTTTACCGTCAGAATGAACTATTGAGACTGATAAGTTAGTTAAGGTCACGGAAATAGATTTCGATGGTCAAAATACTTGAGGTAGATCTCAACATTATTCAAATGAGAGATTCTGATAATATTCTAGGAATTGATTTGTTGAGTATCAACCGTGCTACTATTTTGTGCTATGAGAAGGAAGTCGTGTTTCGTAAGAATTTAGAAGAAGTATTTAGATTCTACAGGTTGAAAATTAAGGCACTTCCTCACCTTATTTCTGCTTTGAAAAAAAAAAAACACTCTTAGTCAAAAGAAATTGTTAGGGATATCTAGTTAGCCTTCAAGACAAACCGACTAGGGAGATTACATTGGAGCCAGTGCTAGTTCTTTACAATTATGGCGATGTATTTCCAAATGACCTACTAGGCACCCCACCTGATAGGCAAGTGAAATTTGTTATTGATTTAGTGCCGGGAGCTACCTCCGTATCTTATGGAATCGGAGGAGTTGCAAGAATTGAAGGTTCAACTGGAGGAACTTCTAGAGAAGGGTTTCATAGGGCCAAATGTGTCTCCATGGGCATGTGCTATTTGTGAAGAAGAATGATGGAAGTATGAGAATGTGCATCGATTATCGAGAACTCAACAAGTTGACAATAAAGAATAAGTATCGACCACCCATGATTGAAGACTTATTCGATCAACTAAAGGGATCTGTTGTTTTCTCAAAGATGGACTTGGGTTCTGGTTAACTTCAACTAACCAAAGACAGCATTCAGAACACGATATGAACATCACAAATTTATAGTGATGCCATTCGATCTCACGAACGCACCTGGAGTATTCATGGACATGATGAATCGAGTTTTCCATCAGTATTTGGATAAATTCGTCATTGTCTTCATCGATGACATTTTAGTCTACCCAAGGGATTCTGATCATCTTGAGGAACATTTGAGGATTTTATTGGAGACGCTGAAAGCAGAAAAGTTGTATGTCAAATTCAAGAAGTGTGAATTTTGGCATGAGAAGATAGGTTTTCTGGGTCACATTGTTACAGTAAAAGGCATTGAAGTTGATCCTTCTAATATCGATATAATGACTAACTGGACTACGCCTAGTGATGTGAAAAGCTTTCTAGGATTGTCCGGATATTATCAACGGTTCATAGAAGATTTCTCTAATATAGCTGCTCCCTTGGCACGGTTGATACGGAAATGTGTTAAATTTCAATGGAATGAATGTGTGAGCGAAGCTTTCAAGAGCTAAAGAATAGACTGGTTTCAGCACCAGTGTTGACGGCACTTGATGGGACTGAAGGCTTTTTGATTTACAGCAATGCCTCCAAACATGAATTGGAATGTGTTCTAATGCAAAGAGATAAAGTAGTTGCCTACTCTTCAAAGAAATTAAAGCTATATGTAGCAACCAAGAATTTTTACGCGATTAATAATTATTTTAATAGAAAATCGTGTCGCTACTATTTCACCCATTTTTATTAAGTTAACGCAGCGACGTATTCGTATAGCCAAGTCAAGAAATAATCGAGATCGTTCGATTTTAAATTAAATTCCGAATTTCTAAAAATATCTCCATTTTCTTGATTTAAAGTATATTAAGTCCAAATACTTAATTCAATGTTATCCCAATATTTATTTATACAAAAAATACTTTTATTATTTAAATTAAGAAAATATATGCAAGCATGAGAGGTTCCATTATATGTAATCATGAAGAGCATAATATTTGTATAAAAAATGGAAAAGTATATGAATGATTTATATACTCCATTATATATAATCATGAAGAGCATAATATTTGTATAAATATGGAAAAGTATATGAATGATTTATATACTCCATTATATATAATCATGAAGAGCATAATATTTGTATAAATATGGAAAAGTATATGAATGATTGATAAGACTCCATTATATGTAATCATGAAGAGCATAATATTTGTATAAAAAATGGAAAAGTATATGAATGATTTATATACTCCATTATATATAATCATGAAGAGCATAATATTTGTATAAATATGGAAAAATATATGAATGATTGATAGACTCCATTATATATAATCATGAAGAGCATATTATTTGTATAAATATGGAAAAGTATATGAATGGTGCTTTACTTTAAGAAAAGGATGTGTTAAAATTAATAGAATTGAATGATTATGTTTACAATATGCCAACTTTATACATCTATTTAAACCCATCTCTTTTACACACAACTCTACACATATACACTTATTTCCAACCTCTTGACAAAATCCACAAGTAAGAGAAATTCAAGGTGGTCAAGAAAGTTTTGGTCCATTTACTACTACACTTCATTTTAATCTTTTAAAAGGTAAGTATATCTTATGTTTTTATGAAAATTAAGTATGTTGTTATGAAATGTAAGTATATCTTATGTTTTTATGAAAATTAAGTATGTTGTTATGAAATGTAAGTATATCTTATGTTTTTATGAAAATTAAGTATGTTGTTATGAAATGTAAGTATATCTTATGTTTTTATGAAAATTAAGTATGTTGTTATGAAATGTAAGTATATCTTATGTTTTTATGAAAATTAAGTATGTTGTTATGAAATGTAAGTATATCTTATGTTTTTATGAAAATTAAGTATGTTGTTATGAAATGTAAGTATATCTTATGTTTTTATGAAAAGTAAGTATGTTTTTATGAAAGGTATTACCTTATGTTTTTATGAAAAGTAAGTATGTTTTTATGACAAGTAAGTATATCTTATGTTTTTATGAAAAGTAAGTATGTTTTTATGAAAGGTAAATACACCTTATGTTTTTATGAAAAGTAAGTATGTTTTTATGACAAGTAAGTATATCTTATATTTTTATGAAAAGTAAGTATGTTTTTATGAAAGGTAAATACACCTTATGTTTTTATGAAAAGTAAGTATGTTTTTATGACAAGTAAGTATATCTTATGTTTTTATGAAAATGTTTGGATCATTGCTATGAAATCAATCTCACAAGATTGTTATGGGTTCCATATGATATGTTTATGATTATGCTAAGGGGACCGGAGTTTAGTAGCGCTACACATAAGAATTCTTACCATTTAAGTTCGGTAAAATTCTTGTGTCTCCCTATGTTTATGAGTATTTCGATCCTATCCTATGTTATGATGAAAATGATCCATATGCTTTCAAAAGAAAATTTATGCTTGGTATACTTACTGGGATTTTATAAATCTCACTCCACGATATTTACCATTTTCAGATAATTGAAGGTTCGAGGCGGTCAACATGGAAGTGGCAAAAGTTGTTAAGATTGATGAGATAATTATGTTGAACTTTATGTAAGAAAATTATGTTCTATTTTTATTCACAAATAAAATTATGGGATTCTAATTATTCTTTTGAATAATTTTACATTACTATTTAAGTCTCGATAATATGATATGAGTCACTTTTAGTGGCACTCGAATGGTCGAGAATTCGGGTCGTCACATATATGAACAAAATTATTCGACATATGATTTTGAGCTAGCAATAGTACTGGATGCCTTGAATATTTGGCAACACTATTTATATGGGAGCAAATGCGAAATTTATACTGACCATAAGAGTCTCAAATATTTCTTCACTCAGAAGGAGTTAAATATGAGACAACGCCGATGGCTTGAGTTGGTAAAGGATTATGACTGCACTATTCTTTACCACCCAGGTAAAACCAATAAGGTTGCAAATGCATTAATCAGAAAAGGATGTTGGACAGTTATCATCTTTGGGAGCAATGCAAGATCAGTAAATTAGAGATTTCAGAATATGAGGATTGAAGTGCAAGCCCCATCGATCAAAAGTTCTAGTAAATTGGAAAACCGTTAAGCCAGACTTCAGGGGTCGGATCGTGATGGCTCAGGTGGGTGATGAGTTCTTGGAAAAGATTAGAATTGAAGTTGGGACGGACAAGAGAATAGGTTTCGAGATTGCCCATGATAAGGCACTTATGTTCAAGAGTCGTCTATGTGTATCGAAACACGATCAAATAAGAAATTAAATAATGAAGGAGCCCCATTCAACATCGTATGTAGCTCATTCAGGAGGGATGGAGATGTACCGTGATCTGCGTGATACATTCTGGTGGAGGAATATGAATGGTGGCATTGCGAAATTTGTCTCACGATGCATAGTATTTCAGCAAGTCAAGGCTGAACATCAGAGACCATCAGGATTGTTAAATCCTTTGGATATACGAGAATGGAAGTGGGAGAAAATCACCATGAATTTTGTAACAGATTTACCGAGATCAACGAGAGTTATTGTGGACCGACTTACGAAATTAGCTCACTTCCTTCCAGTTCAAATGACTCTCAGTGTAGACCAGTCGGCAAAATTAATTACGATATAGTTTACTTAAATTACGCTGAAGCTACTGAGTATTTCTATGAAATGCTCACCCCTATTTTTAAATTTACAAATTGTAGATTTCGAAGTTGACGACGGAGCATGCGGTGGTGGCGGCTACTGAACAAGTTTTAAAACGTGCTTTTGTTTAGAATTTTGAGAACTTATTTACTCTATCCAATTTATGTTAAATTTTGAATTTATTTAATGTTTAAATTCTTGAATGAAATTATTAAAATTAAATCTCAGTAATTTTTTCGCACAAATTATTATTTGAAAGTCAATTTTAAAGGACCGTGGTTACACTACTTCACAATTGTAGATGTTTTTCTAAAGAAACTTCAATTTCTGACAACAATATCCTGCTAATCTCATTGCAACATCGTTTGAATTAAGGAAAATTAAGGAATGGTATTTTCAGAGTTGTGCTCCACAAGGAGCCTAACAATCTCCACTTCTACAAGCATTCTTGGTAGTACATATGAATCACTTTATTTAACAGTAAATTTTATGTTCCCTAATTTGAAGTCAATTTTTTTTTTTTTTTTTTTTTTTTTGAATTGGGTAGCAGTTACTGCATGGAGTCACTATGTTAACTTGTCTTTCATGGATTCTTTTTCAAATGAAATATATGTGCTTGAGATGCAGATGGCGTGGTGAAAGCCATCCTTCCTCGAAATCAACAGGGATCAAAAGGGACAATTAGGCGTTCAGAAGTAGCTTCCATAGCATCTTCCTTCCAACAGATATCAGTTACTATAGTAACTAAGTTTTTAAGCTGAAACAAAGAAGGAATATCTAGATGTAACTTGTTCTCATCAAAGGTGCATGTTTTGTTGATCTTTCATATTTATGTATTGTTGGGGAAGGCACTTAACCGAGGGTTTTTTATTTTACCCTGAAAAACCCAAATTCAGGTTAAAGGTAACATAATTTCTTTAGATTCTAGCACTTGAACATGTTGGTATCAGACAACAATGTGCTTTTTTTGTTTAGTAAACTAGACTAAACTTTCCTAGAGTACTAGGTTATTAGGTGACTTAATACCATTATATACATTTTCACCACCTTAGTTTCTTTCCATTAAATTGAAATACACAAAAAAAGGATAAAATTGGAAATCAATGGCGTGGATTTAAAAATAGTACAAGTACATCCAAAGATTATAAACAACAAGAAGAGCAATGCAGAATAAAAAAATTTACCATCCAAGCAAATTCGATAACATTCAACACAATTCTTCTACTACTAGTCTGACCAAGGAAAAAAAAACGTAACTTCTACTACTACTGAGCTACACTTACATGAGAGATCTGTGGATTCTTGTTAACCTTTTGGTTCAAACAAATCTTGTGACATTCTTCACTCATTGCAATTGCAATTGCAATTGCATTTGGTAATGTGGCAAAAAGTTTTTTATGATATCCAAGGTGGAGAGAAAACCCAACTTTTGGTTCTGGTTGGACCTTATCAATCCAGCTTTCCACTTGGGCTGGCGTTTTTGCAGCAGTTTTACGGAATTCTCGAGCATTACACACTGATGGGTGAACTTGCGAGGTTTTGGGTTAACCAACTTAAATCGTGTAGGAATTTGAGTATTGAGATAGGAAAAATTAGGTATTTGAAGCTGGGAGTTAAACATTACGTAGAGAGTTAAAATGATTTGGTGCATGTTTCGTGTGATAAGCAACTACTCCACTTATAGAGTTTAAAAGGGACAAGAACAATACCTCTATGATGCAAGTCTGTAAGCGACGAATAGCAGAGAAACATTAAAGTAAATACTGGTTGGACTTAAAAGAGGAGAAAGCTCTCTTCACGCATGGAGATGAACCAGATGGAAGGAGGCCCCGGTTCTGAAAAATGAACACATTTCCGGATTTGTACACTAAAGTAAATATTCACTAGTACAAAAAAGTATAAAAAAAGGGGAATACACGTTGGTTTTTCAAAAAATCGACGTGTAAAAAAGGATGGTGGCATTTTCGTAATTATTTTTTAGGAAAACACGTCGGTGTGTCGTATGAATCGATGTGCAAAGTCGAACCGTCCGACTTTACGCGTCGATTCAAGCAAAACCGACGTGATCCCGCTCTTAGGACTGCCCATGGAATTCCTTAACAGCCAGCTCCGGGGAAACAGTGGTATACCGGTCCTTTCCCGCAGCCAAGGTCCCTTACGGATACCAAGCCAAATCTCTATAAAACGTTGGTTTCTCGCGTCGGTTCTACCAAAGCGTAAATTCGGCTGGTCCGAATTTGCACGTCGGTTCAAGGAGAACCAACGCGAGAAACCAACGTTTCTTGCGTCGGTTTTGCTTGAAGACGCTCAAAGTTGGCCGGTCCGACTTTGCACGTCCGTTCTAATTTAGAACCGATTAGAACCGACGCCTAAAGTCAAAAAAAAAAAAAAAAAAAACTTTGGGCGTCGGTTCTAAAGTTAGAACTGACGCCCAAAACTAACTTTGGGTGTCAGTTTTTATCAAAACCGAGGCCCAAAGTTTTTTTTTACGTTAGGCGTCCGTTCTAATTTTAGAATCGACGCCCTAAACTAACTTTGGGCGTCAGTTTACAACCGACGCCTAAAGTTGAGACTTTACGCGTCTGCTTCATATGCGTCGCCGTTACAACCGACACGTATTCCGTTTTCCAACCGAAGCGTATTCCTGTTTTTGTACTAATGATTGGAAAACACTGGTTGGACTTAAAAGAGAAGAAAGCTCTCTTTACTGGAGAAGAACCAGATGGAAGGAGGCTCCGGTTCTTGAAAATGATAACATTTCCGAATTCGTACATTAAAGCATATATTTGAAATAGACTTAATTCCTTAATGACTGGACTTGACTTTTGAGGAGGCATATCAGGATGTATCCCATATATCCTAATATATGCGGAGCAACCTCCTATTTGTTTCACCAAATTAAGCATTCCAATTCCAAGGACCGACCTTATATTTGTCTCACCAAATTAATTCCAATTCCGATTCCAATTCCAATGTTGATTTTCTATTATCTTCAACAAATTAAAAAAAATAAATAAAATAAAAAGTAATGTCATCTTCCGTTTTTCTAAATGTTTGATTTGTTAAAAAATAAATTTTAATACAAATTAATTGGAGTGTTTATAAAAATGATTAATTTGAAGTGATGTATGAATGGAAGTATATAATTTGAAGTGATGTATGAATGGAAGTGTTTATAATTTTATTAGGTGACTTAATACCATTATATACATTTTCACCACCTTAGTTTCTATCCATTAAATTGAAATCCACAAAAAAAATGGATAAAATTGGAAATCAATGGCGTGGATTTAAAAATAGTACAAGTACATCCAAAGATTATAAACAACAAGAAGAGCAATGCAGAATAAAAAAATTTACCATCCAAGCAAATTCGATAACGTTCAACAGAATTCTTCTACTACTGGACCGACCAAGGAAAAAAAATGTAACTAATACTACTACTGAGCCGCACAACATGAGAGATCTGTGGATTCTTGTCAACCTTTTGGTTCAAACAAATCTTGTGACATTCTTCACTCATTGCAATTGCAATTGATAATGTGGTAAAAAGTTTTTTATGATATCCAAGGTGGAGAGAAAACTCAACTTTTGGTTCTGGTTGGACCTTATCAATCCAGCTTTCCACTCGGGCTGGCGTTTTTGTAGAAGTTTTACGGAATTCTCGAGCATTACACACTGATGGGTGAACTTGCGAGGTTTTGGGTTAACCAACTTAAATCGTGTAGGAATTTGAATATTGAGATAGGAAAAATTAGGTATTTGAAGCTGGGAGTTAAACATTATGTAGAGAGTTAAAATGATTTGGTGCATGATTCGTGTGATAAGCAACTACTCTATTTATAGAGTTTAAAAGGGACAAGAACAATACCTCTATGATGCAAGTCTGTAAGCGACGAATAGCAGAGAAACATTAAAGTAAATACTGGTTGGACTTAAAAGAGGAGAAAGCTCTCTTCACGCATGGAGATGAACCAGATGGAAGGAGGCCCCGGTTCTGAAAAATGAACACATTTCCGGATTTGTACACTAAAGTAAATATACACTAGTACAAAAAAGTATAAAAAAAGGGGAATACACATCGGTTTTTCAAAAAATCGACGTGTAAAAAAGGATGGTGGCATTTTCGTAATTATTTTTTAGGAAAACACGTCGGTTTGTCGTATGAATCGATGTGCAAAGTCGAACCGTCCGACTTTGCGCATTGGTTCAAGCAAAACCGACGTGAGAAACGTTGGTTTCTCACGTCGGTTCCACCAAAGCGTAAAGTCGGCTGGTCCGACTTTGTGCGTCGGTTCAAGGGGAACCGATTCGAGAAACCAACTTTTCTTGCGTCGGTTTTGCTTGAAGACGCTCAAAGTCGGCCGGTCCGACTTTGCGCGTCGGTTCATATGACGCAGACGCTTAAAGTCTCAACTTTAGGCGTCGATTGTAAACCAATGCCAAAAGTCAGTTTAGGGCGTCGGTTCTAATTTAGAACCGATTAGAACTGACGCCTAAAGTCAAAATAAAAATAAAAATTAACTTTGGGCATAGGTTCTAAAGTTAGAATCGACGCCCAAAACTACCTTTGGGTGTCAGTTTTTATCAAAACCGAGGCCCAAAGTTTTTTTTACGTTAGGCGTCGGTTCTACGCCCTAAACTGACTTTGGGCGTCGGTTGTAAACCGACGTCGAAATTTGAGACTTTACGCGTCTGCTTCATATGCGTCGCCGTTACAACCGACACGTATTCCGTTTTCCAACCGAAGCGTATTCCTATTTTAAAAAAATAATTATCTTTTGGCGTCGATTTTATATTTAAAATTGACGCCTGAAGTATGTTTTGGGCGTCGGTTCTAAAGTCAGAACCGACGCCCAAAACAAACTTTGGGGTTTAGGGTTTAGGGGTTAGGGTTAGGGGTTTGGGTTTAGGGTTAAGCGGTTTTGGGGTTAGGGTTTAGGGTTTGGGGTTTGGGGTTTAGGGTTTTGGGGTTTAGGGTTTTGGTTTTGGGTTTTGGGGTTTGGGGTTTGGGGATTAGGGTTTAGGGTTTTTTTTTTTTTTAGAGCTGTTCACAGTTTATCCTCGTGCGGGCTAGGAGCTAACATTAAAATGAGATAGTACATGTATGGAGGTTTAGGGTTTGGGGTTTGGGGTTTAGGGGTTTGGGGTTTGGGGTTTAGGGTTTGGGGTTTGGGGTTTAGGGGTTTAGGGTTTGTTTGTTTTTGGCAAGAAGTTCATTATGAAAAAATACCACCATATTGCTCTAAGTGTAACCATCTTGGTCACTTATTTTCGGATTGTAAGTTTGAGGATGTTGATGAGGAAGGCAAGAAGAACAAGATGAAGGGAAAAAAACTTGAAACGGAGAAGGAGGTGGTGGCGGCACCACCACCGGAAAGGGTTAGAGGTGGCGGCCATGGTGTAGCATTAAGGACTAACTTGTTGAATAAGGCAAAAGATAAGGGTACATGGATAATTAGGGACCAAAATTTGGAGAATTGTGAATTAATTCAAAAAAAGAATCTTTGTAATTTGGTGGGAAACCCAAATTTGGTTGACCAAGATTCTTCTTTTGGTATTGGAAAAGTAAAAGAAAGTGGAAAAAACGAGTTTGAGGGGGACAAGATTCTTGACTTGGGCACTTCTTCACATGCTTCATTTATGTTTGATGGAAATGGTGGAAGTCTTGGTCCAAGAAAAGATATTTTAATGGAAAATAGTACTCAAAATGTACAACAAAATCTGAACAAGGATGGAGATTGTCAAGATGCATTAATTGAGATGAAAAAGACAAGTGGAAGAGGATTAAATGCTAGGAAAGACATTGATGGGCACAAGAAACTAGGAAATACACAAAATCAAGGTGATTTGAAGACTAAATCATGCTTTAATAAATTTGAAGTGCTGGAGGACGAAAATTCTGGAGATTTTGAGGGAGAAAACAGGCTGGAAATGGCAGATAAAATAGGGACCAGTTTGCAAAACATTGATAGTTTGGGGACTAATTTGCAAACATCCAAAAAGTTGAGGAATGCTGTGCAAATTTCAGCTTCTGGATCAGTTTCACATGTTTCCAACAGTGTTGAAAATGATTCTGGGCGGAATTTTGACGTAGGGACCGGTATGCAAATTTTGGAGAGTTTGGGGACTAAAATGCAAAAATCGGAAAATTCAGGGACCAACGCGCAAATTTCGGGAAAATCAGTTTCTGGGGACCTGCAGACTTCAAAAAATTATGCTGTAAAGAATTTGAGTCTGCTTAGGACTGATTTTCAAAATTTTGAAGCTTCGGGGACTAACTTGCATGTTTTGGAAAAATTTGGGACTTGTGTGCAAACATCTGAAAATTCAGGTTCCTTCTCCTCCCTAAGTCAAATTGGTTCTAATGCTATTATTCCATGGGATGAAGGCTCTTTGAAACAAAGTCTTACTCATCATTTTAAAAATCATGGAGTTAAAGTGGGACCTTGTTTCAAAGAGGCAATTAACGAGCTTGTTGGAAATCTTGTGCCTACTTCAAATAGTTCCTCATCCAAAATGTGTTCTCCACCAAGTGTTGGTAGTAAAAATAAAATTTTGGAGAAAATTCAAGATGACTTGGATTGTATGGGGTTTGGAAATTGTGAACTTAATGTTGAAGCAAGCATTCCTTCTCAATCAACCAAAGATAGCTTGGAAGTTGCTCAAGCTCAAATTGTTGCTTATGAATCGGCACATTTCTCAAATCACCCAAGATATTCCGAGAACCAAATGCAAAATGTTGATGAAGAAAATGAATTCCCTCTTCGTGTTGGATTTAATGACAATGCTTCATGGTATTCGAGGTCCGATGATGATGATGATGGCATTGATGTAAGGCCACAACTTGGGGATGATTTTTTATTCAAGAGGTCAACTTTTGAAGATATGCACCGAAGGAAGTGGGGGGATAGCCCTAGAAGAAGTCACCGAAGGCAAGGATCTTATTAGGCTTGCAAAAGGCCGCTGAGATCATTGTTTGTTTATTTGCTTTATGTTTACTCTATTTTTGTTGGGAGGGTTTTGGCTAAATCCCCCCTCCTTTGTACTCGTCCTTTTTTAAAATCTATAAAAATCGCCACCTCAGTGTGGTTTATATAAAAAAATCCCTAAACCCGAAACCCTAAACCCTAAAACCCTAAACCCCTAAACCCAACCGAGCTTTCTCTCTCTAAAATTTTTTTTCTCCTCCTTCTCTCTAGAAAATTTTTTCTCTTGCTAATTTTCCCCCTTTGGGGGAAGTTGCGCCTAGGCCACCGGATGTCTTACCTCCACCACCGGCCACAAGTGAACCAACAATGGCCGAAGGTTCCTCCAAACAACTCCCATCCGAACCCAACAAAGCTTGGAAGAAGTCATTTGCTTCAATTCTTTCTAAGGACTCTACACCAATTGTTCAACCAAAGGCTCATTTTATCCATGAAGGGAAGCTGGCCGTGTCTTTCTCGAGGGATGAGGTTCTTAAACTTTCTTCCCCCTTCAAGTTTGCCTTACTCGGAAAGTTCTCACATGGGAGACCTCAAATGGAAGTGATTAGAAAGGAGCTTAGAGCTTTTGGCTTCATTTGTGAGTTTTCTATCATTCATGTTGATTATAAACATATTTTAGTTAATTTCTCAAAAGAAGAAGATTATACTAGGTTTTGGCTTAAGGGTCCTTGGTACTTGGGTAAATTTCGAATGAGGGTGTTGAAGTGGAGCCCCTACTTTGTTGCTAGTGAAGAACCTTCTATATTACCCTTGTGGATTAGCTTCCCAAATCTTCCCATTTTTCTTTTTGAAAAATTCTCCATTTTTTATCTTGCAAGCTCCATTGGTAGACCTTTGAAAATGGATGAAGCTACATCGGAAGGGTACAAGTTTAATAGAGCAAGGGTTTGTGGAAGCTAGCATCCCTTCGCAAGGGTTTGTGGAGTTTAATAGACCTTTGAAAATGGATGAACTTAATGTCGAAGCTAGCATCCCTTCGCAATCTTATAATAATTGTCTTGAGGAAGCGCGAGCTCAGATTAAGGCTTATGAACTGGCACACGAAATTTCGGGTCCTCAGCTCCTTGATGCTTGTGGGGGAAACATTGATGAGGCAAATGAGTTCCCAATTGGTGTTGGTTTAAACGACCATGGTTCATGGTACTCGGGATCAGATGAGGAAGTCGATGAAGAAAGGTCACGACCAGGGGATGAGTTCTCATTTAAAAGGTCAAATTTTGAAGATATGCACCGAAGGCAGTGGGGGGGGATAGCCCTAGAAGAAGTCATCGAAGGAAAGGATCTTATTAGTCTTGCAAAAGGCCGCTGAGATCATTGTTTGTACCTAGCTTTCCTTTCAGTGTTTTTATTTACTTTATGTTTGCTTTGGTTTTTGTTCGGAGGGTTTTGGCCTAGTCCCCCCTCTTTTGTACTTTTCATTTTTGAAAAATCTAAAAAAATCACCACCTCAGTGTGGTTTACCTTAAAACCCTAAACCCTAAACCACAAACCCCAAACCCCAAACCAGCCTCTGCATATCAAGATTCATCCGGAAATCTCGCATTGGGATGCGTGCCCGCAGCTGCTCCATTGAATTCATACGGTTCCGATCAGAATCTGATTCTGGGACCTATACCATTGGGTTCAGAGCCCCCATATTACCCCAGGTTAGTCCCAGATTCCACTAATTTTGAACATAACTTGACATTGGGAAACGTGCAATTTGGCACGAATAACGAGGCTGCGATTTCTGGTGCGATTCAGAATTCGAAACCATCACCATTGGCTCTAGAACACCTGCAAACCTTGGGAATGATACCAAATCCTCTTAATTCCGTTACTTGTGGGGTTAATTCTACGTTGGAAAATGTGCGTTTTGGTACGAACTTCGAGACAGAACACTCTGGTGCGAATTTGGGTCTAAAACCTTCACCATCAGTTCTTGAACACCTGAAAACCATGGAAATGTGATCACTTTCAAAAAATGTTGTGATTCAAGATGCACTGGGAATCGTTCATAATGGCACGCACTTCGAGGCAGCGAATTCTGGGAATCCTGGACAGCATCTCGGCCAACCAGCATTATTACTGATATCAGCAGCCCCAAATCACCCAAGTTTGGCCCCGGGTTCATCTAATGTTGTTGGTACCTCTACATTAGGATTCGTGCCTTCTAGCACGCAAATCGGGGCAACAATTTCTGTTCTTTCTTCAGCGAACCTGATCATGAAACCTGTTCCATCAGCTACAGAACAGATAAAAACGGTTGGGGTCACTTCTTTAGTAACTAATCCTATATGTTCCCCTACATTGGGAAGGGTGCCTTTGAGCACGCAAAACGAGGTAGATAATTCCGTTGCTAATGTCTCAACCCGTGTTCCCAAACCTGCTCGTACTGATTTAGCAGCCCCACAGCCTATTGGAAAGGCACCTTTGGTTAATTTGGAAAAGGAAAATGCTCATGTGGTTATTGCTCCACCATCCCCTGATGCACGGCGTCCTCCTCTACGTGGGCAACCACAGGCCCCTCGAGCTCCCCCACGTGCTAATGCAGCTCCGCCTCGTGGCACTGAAACATCTACTACAGGTTTGCTACTAAGACCCCCTCATTACACTTGAATGAACCCGCTGTCATATTTGATGATGAGGATGAACAATTTTTGGCTGCGCCATACAAGTTCACACTTGTTGGCAAATTCATGAATAGGAAGCCCCCTATCAATAAGGTAAGTGAGAGCTTCCTTAAATTTGGATTTTGTGGTGATTTTTACATTGGTTTAATTGATGCACAACACATTCTTATTCATTTATCACACGAGGATGATTGTAACGCCCCAAATTTCGTGAAGCTCGGGACGTCACTTCTCATTTAAATCTAATTTTATTGCGGAAAATAATTGAATTCGAAACATCATATTTATGTGAAAAATTTCAACAGTAAATAAATTAAATTTGATAAATGCATAAAACGTTGAAATCTTAACTTTCAAAGAAAGTAACGACAAATAATTAAATTGAC
The DNA here is from genome assembly GCA_963555705.1 of Ligustrum vulgare. Lineage (NCBI taxonomy): Eukaryota > Viridiplantae > Streptophyta > Magnoliopsida > Lamiales > Oleaceae > Ligustrum > Ligustrum vulgare. The sequence goes on from OY743183.1 coordinate 54,075,106, forward strand.
GATGTTCTTGACTTTAAATATCATATTTAAAACAACGACATATAAATAAATTGACACTATTCATGAATCGTGACTTTAAAAAAAATATAGCTTTATTATTATTTGCCACCACTGCCCTTTCATTCGCCACCATCTCCGAAATCTGCAATTTGTAAGTTTAAAAATAGGGGTGAGCATTTCATAGAAATACTCAGTAGGTTCAGCGCAAATTAAATAAACTGTACAGTAAATAATACATATAATCATGCAACTTAATTCATAAATTTTCATTCTCATGCAATAAGCAAGTGGATTTCATACATCATAAATTTTCATGCCCGAAGACATGTGGATCTGGGCTCAAAGGCAACTGGTCCATGCCCGAAGACATGTGGATCTAGGCCCGAAGGCAATTGGTCCATGCCCGAAGACATGTGGATCTGGGCCCGAAGGCAATTGGTCCATGCCCGGAGACATGTGGATCTAGGCCCGAAGGCAATTGGTCCATGTCAGAAGACATGTGGATCTAGGCCCGAAGGCAATTAATTCTCATAAATTACGTAATCACATGCATAAATTTACAATACGGGTTTACTTAATATTGCGCATATAAGATAAAAGGTTTTTTCTTTGAAGTAATGAACCTACCTTAAGATATTTCTGAATTTCCTTAAAAAAATGATTCTAGCTTTCTTGAAAATCCCGCGCCTCGTCTTGCCCTAAAATAAATAATTTTCTATTAGAAACTTGAAATTAAAGTTTTGTAAATAAAAGTAAATTTGAGGGATGAATTGAAAGGATTTAAAAGTGTAAAGCTCGGACTGAAATGGTAAAGTGTAAAAATTTGGGGCTTTGTGCAAAATAATTGAAATTAGGGACTAAATTGATAAATTCGGAAAGTTCCTGACCAAATTATATTTTAGTCAAAACTTAGGGTCATATTATACTCAATTGAAGACTTGGGGACTAATCTGTGAAATTAATTGAAATTTTGAACTGAATTGACCAACTCAAAAAGTTTGTGACCAAATTAGATTTCAGCAAAAACTTTGGGTAAAAATAAACTCAATTGAAAATTTGGGACTAAAGATAAATATTTTAAAACTAAAGGGCTGAAATAACTTAATTTAAGAATAAGGGCTGAAATAAGACATTTTAAACATTGTAAGGACTGAAATGATCAGTTTTTCGAACTTGGGGGTTAAATAATGAAATTAAATAAGAGGGCTCAGATAATTGCTTTCAAACTAATAGGGACTAAAATAAATAAATTTTAAAATCCGAGGACTAAGGTATAATTTATAAAAATTATATATATATATATATATATATATATATATATATATATATATATATATATATATAAACCCTCACCCTCTCTCTTCAATACGAGAGAGAGAGAGGAAGAGAGTGACGGGAAGGGGCGTCCAGCCCCTCCCTCTGATACCACGCCGGTGAGGCACCGCCGGGCGAGGTGGCAGTGAGGTGGTGCGGTGTGTGAGAAATGGATGATTTTTGGGAGAATTGGTGTAAAAACACAAGACAAAACCGAGGCTTGGGATTTGGGCGGTTGGTGTCGCGATTCCGGCAATAACTCCGGCGAAGTGGCGGTCGAAGGTTAGTAGGTATCTTGGTTTTGGGTTTTTGATTTGGGTGTAATTTTTCCTAGTTGGCATAAAAATGAGGCTCGATTCGGACATTGGTTGAAGTTTGGGATTTTGGATGGCAGTAGCATATGGTCATGGTTCAATGGAGCTTGGATGACGATGGTTCCGGTGGAGGTGACTTGGCGGTGGTGATGGGGATTGATTGCAGATTATGCAGTGAAGTTTGGTTGTTTTGGTTGTGAAATTGATTGGAGGAAGATGTGAGGTGGTGCTCGAATTATGGCAGTAGCAGGGGCACTTGGAAGTTCAATTTGGGCATGGAGGTTCGAGCTGGTTCTGTTTTTTTTCAGATTGGGTTGCGATAGTGGATTCAAAATTGTGTGTAATGAGGTGATGATGGTGGTGGTTGCATGATTGCTTGGACATAATCAACGTGATGGTGGTCTGATTGGCTTGGCAGTGGCTGCCGATTATGGGACCATGGTGGCTGCGGTGGTTGGGTTAGACGGTTAAGTTCACGGTTTGGAAGGTGGGAGGAAGAATGTTACCTTGCTGGAGTTGTCTGTATGTGTGTTTGGATGATGAGGTGGGGGGATTTAATAAATAGTTGATTTAGGTGTTAAACATGGTAGTTTAGGTTAAATCTTGATTCATGGAAATTTGTGAGAGTTTTTGGAAAGTGAATATGGTTGTGTAAGGAAATACTTGGAAAATAAGTTGTTAATTTAGTTGGGCCAAGAAATGACTTATTGGGATTTTTTAAAGGACTTGGATGATCGGTAAAATATTTGAGCTTGAGATGTTGGATTGGATTAAAACAGTTGAAATTTGGACATAATATAATTAATACTTGGACTTTTGAAAATAAACTGTGATATTGAAATATTTTTGATAAAGATTGAAATTTGACTAAGTATTTAAATAAATTTAATTTCACTTAATTGGCTCGACGAACACGCGTTTAAAAATAAATGAATGAATGAGCATAGTCGAAGCGACACGTTTTTAAAATAAAATATTTATTTGAATAAAATCATGAAAATTCTCGGTCGCTACAATGATTATGCTCGGCTTTTCCTCAAGTCGTCCTGGTATATTGATGGGTGACTTATGAGGGCCATCAAATGGACTCCTGGATTTAACCCTACGCATGAGAGCCTTATTGTTCCTGTTTGGGTTTCTTTCCCACTTTTTCCCATACACTTTCGTGCAAAGGGTGCTTTATTTACTTTAGCTCGGGCTATTGGGACTCCGCTACGTATTGATGAGGCTACTACTGATTTGAGGAGGCCTAGTGAGGCCAGGGTCTACATTGAGGTTGATTTGTCCTTTGCTCTTCCGGACCGCATATGGATTCAGTGTGAGAAATATCCGGGGTATTGGCAGCCTGTTGCTTATGATAAGAAGCCGATTTTTTGCAGTCGATGCAGACATTTGGGTCACAGTGTTGATAAATGCTTGATTGGAAAACCTACTGTTGTTGTTTCTGCTCCTCCATCTTCTCCTTTAGTTCCCACTGATCATGTTCTTACTACTTCTGCCCCTCCTATGAAGCCTGTTGATAGGATGAAGGATAAGGATAAGGGGATTTTGACTGAGGACCATCCTAGAAAGTGGGTGGCATTGCCCAGAGCATCCAGCAGCCAGTAGGGCCCCAGTTCTTCTGGTATCTCCATACAGCACAGTTCCCCTGCGGTGATCGCTTCCAGTATCCCATGCCCATTTACTGCAGTTTAGTCTATTGATTTGTCTACTTCAGTTCATCCAGTTTATATTCAGGCTCCTACTTCGACAGTTGCTCAGCAGTATCCTCCTGCAGCTTTTGTTTTGCCTATGGTCCAGTCTTTACCGCAGCAGAGTTCTCTCACCTTGACGCCACCTCTTGTGGCTGTTCCAGCTATCAGTATCGCCCTAGCTTCCTTTTCTGATCCGTTGCTTGTTGATATTCTTTTGAGCCAGGAGGCCTCTGATGAGGGTGTGACTCATCCTGTTGGTACTCTTACAGCAGATCCTTCTGAGACTCCTCCCATTTGCCATCAGAACTTGGAGGCATCTGTCCCTTCGAATTTTGGTAATCATTATGACAATGAGAGTACTGCCCAGTTGGAGGTTCACCAGCAAGGAAATTTTTGGAGATCTTCGACTGATGATTTAGTTGGTCTGACTCAGCGTACTGAGGATGATGGGTTTATTCCGGTCACTCGGAAGAAAAACCCGCGTGCCGCTGATACTAGATTACCACCTGCTCGGATGACGACCAGGAGTCAGTCATTGGATACCTCACGTCCCCGGTCTCGATGAGTGTCATCATTTGGAATGTGAGGGGTGTAGCTAGCTTAGCTACTCGCAGGCTCCTTAAGAGGTTGGTTCAGCTTCATAAAGTTTATTTGTTAATTATCTTGGAGCCCTTTGTACTTTAGGAGGGATTTGATTACATCAGACGTTTGCTTTGCTTCGATACTGGGATGCAGAATTCATCAGGGAAGATTTGGGCTTTCTGGAATTCTGCGACTACTGTTACTTCATTGGATGATAATCTCCAGTATCTGCACGTTAGAGTTGAGGATCCCAGACTCTCACGACCTATTTTTTTGACTCATGTGTATGCTGCTTGTACAGCTTCTGGCAGGAAGGACTTGTGGACGAGTCTTCACCACATCTCCCTCGATGTGGATGGTCCATGGATAGTTTGGGGAGACTTTAACGTCATTGCTCACGATGGCGAGCGCACGGGCCATAACACCAGGGATAGAGGTACTACAGATTTCTCAGATATGATGATGGATTGTGGTTTGGAGGATGCTGGGTTCATTAGCAGCAGGTACACTTGGACCAATGGTCGGGTTTGGAAGAGATTGGACATGATTCTGATTAATCCGACATCGGAATCATTTTGTCATCGACTTACCGTCAGACACCTGAATCGGACCTCATCAGATCATGCGCCGCTTTTACTTCAGTGGGACGATGAAGATGACTTGGGACCTAGACAGTTTCGATTCCTTAATGTTTGGACCAAACATCATGATTTCTAATCCTTCGTCTCCCATAAATGGTCACTACCCACTCATCTTAAGGGTATGGCTGCTCTCTGGGAAAAGTTCTTCAGGCTGAAACAGGGGCTTCGCTGGTGGAATAGACATGTTTTTGGGGCTGTGTTCCAGAGGGTGAGGGATGCTAAGCGCAGGGTTGATGAGCTAGAGATTGATTATGATTTGGACCCTACGCCTGAGCGTCGTGACTCTCTGCATCAGGCACAGGCTGCTTTGAACCGAACCTTGGCTATTGGATTAGATCACGTATCAGATCGATTATGACCCAGTCTGGAGAGATTCTAACTGCTACTGAGGATATTCAAACTTCGACTATTTCTTTTTTCCAGGATTTATTGTCTTCTTCACAGCCTGTGGAGGCCATTCTCTCTGATATTATACCTAGACTTGTGACAGATGTGGACAACATGGCACTAAACCGCCCCCCTTCGATTGATGAGATACGGGATGTGGTTTTTAGAATTGATTCTGACAGTGTCCCTGGTCTAGATGGCTTCTCATCCTTGTTTTTTCAGGAGTGTTGGGATATTATTCGGGATGATGTTGCTAGTGCAGTCTTGGATTTCTTTGAGGGTGGCGCCCTACCTAGGGGTTTTCCTGCTACTTCTATTGTTCTGGTCCCTAAGAGGGATGGAGCATGCAGATGGACTGACTTCAGACCTATCAGCTTGTGCACGGTGTTCAATAAACTCATCACTAAGCTCTTGAACACCAGGCTCAGTTTATTGCTGCGTCGTATTATCACTCCCCAGCAGAGTGGTTTTATCCCCAATAGGCTTATTGGGGATAATGTCTTATTGACCTAGGAGCTCCTTTATAGTTTGGATGTTAAAGTAAGAGGGGGGAATACTATGCTGAAGTTAGACATGGCTAAAGCATATTATCGCATGGACTGGGGTTTTCTCTAATCGGTGTTGGAGAGCTTTGGCTTTGACCAGTTGTGGATTGATAGGATTAGGAGGTGTGTTTCAGGATGTATGTTTTCGGTCCTCCTTAATGGACGCCCATGTGGCTTCTTTCCATCTTCACGTGGTCTCAGGCAGGGAGATCCTATATCACCTTCTCTGTTCATTATCGCTGCTGATTACTTTTCACGCCTTCTCACAGCACAATTTGAGAGGTATCCTAGCATGGATTTTCGACATGGGGGTAATTCTCTAGTCTCTCACTTATCCTTTGCTGATGACATGATCATCTTCACCAACGGTCAGAAACAGTCAGTTCGGAGATTACTTGAGTGCTTGGAGCACTACGAGGGGGTTTCTGGACAGTTGGTGAATAGATACAAGAGCGGGTTCATCCTTCCTAGAAGGGCCTCCGTCAGTCAGATCAGACGACTTGAGTATTTGACAGGGTTCAGACATCAGAAGCAGCCTTTCACTTATCTGGGGGTTCCCTTATACAAAGGAGCCAAGCTGACGTTCCTTTACGATGAGCTCATCCAGAAGGTCAGGAGCAGGATTTCTGGTTGGACATCTCAGCTGCTTTCCCCGGGAGGACGTATTACTTTGCTTAGATCAGTCCTCAGCTCTCTCCCACTTCACCTTCTTCAGATCTTGCAGCCTCCTAAGGCAGTACTGAAGAAGCTAGAGAGCATCTTTGCACGCTTCCTTTGGGATTCTAAGGAGGGTGCTCATCGCTTGCATTGGAGGAGATGGAAGGATTTATGCCTTCCTACTGATGAGGGAGGTCTTGGTTTCAGACGCCTACAGGATATGGTTGATACTTTCTCGATGAAGCTATGGTTGCTTTTTAGATCGCAGAAATCCTTTTGGGCTCAGTTCATGCTGGGAAAATATTGCATGGGGGCTCACCCTACACTTGTTGTTATTCCACACTCGGCTTCTCCTGCTTGGAAGAGGCTGAAGAGGGTTGGATCACTTACTGAGCCGCACATTGCGTGGCATCTTGTCGCTGGACAGATATTTTTCTGGCATGATTGTTGGATGGGAGATACTACCTTGGCAGCACTGTTTCCAGACAGACATCACTCATCGGTGACTGTACAGGAATTTTTTGATGATGACAATGGATGGAATATTGATCGACTTATTCAGGTTCTTCCACCTATTATGGCTGCACAGATAGGGGCGATTCCTTTATGTGTTGACGTTCCGGATCGGATTGTTTGGAGGGATACTTCTGATGGTAGATTTACTACCAAGTCAGCTTGGCACTTGGTTCGGACAGCTCATCAGACCCATGATTCTTATCTCCTGATGTGGAGTACTACCTTACCTATTACGGTCTCATTCTTCACCTGGAGACTATGGCAGGGTCTCATACCTGTTGACATTGTTATTCAGCGGCGTATTGGATGCTACTTTGCATCTCGATGTCAGTGTTGCTCACAGGTGGAGACTATTACACATATTTTCACAGGCAACATTATTTCTGATCAGGTTTGGCAACACTTCGGAGATATTTTCCAGGTTCCCATGATTTTGGGTGAGGATGTCAGGCAGAGGTTCCAGGGATGGAGGTATTCTGGACGCTTTGTTCGATTGGGCCATATTCGCACCATTGTTCCTCTTGCCATATTTTGGTTCCTATGGACTGAGAGGAATGATTCAAAACACAGGGTATTCGGATGGAGCCGAGGAGGATTATTTGGATAGTATACTGGATGCTTTTATTCTTACATACTGGCCGACTCCTTAGAGCACAGCATTGGCGCGGGGATGTGACTATTTCTCCCCTTTTTGGTATTTCTGTTGCTTCCCACATCCCCTCACCTCCTTTTATGGTCCTTTGGCGCACCCCATCAGTGGGAGCGTTCAAGCTCAACACTGATGGATGTGTCAAGGACGGTACTGCTAGTGGAGGGGGTATCATCAGGGACCATGGTGGACAATGTATAAGGGCATTCTCAAAAAGTTTGTTTTGGGCGTCGGTTCTAACTTTAGAACCGCCGCCAAAAAATACTTCGGGACTTTACGCGTCTGCGTCATATGCGTCGCCGCTACAACCGACGCGTATTCGGGTTTCGGGTTCGGGGTTTCGGGTTCGGGGCTTTCGGGGTTCGGGGGTTTCGGGGTTTGGGGTTTAGGGTTTAGGGTTTAGGGTTTTTTTTTTTTTTTTAGGTAGAGCCGTTCACAGTTTATCCTCGTGCGGGCCAGGAGCTAACATTAAAATGAAATAGTACATGTATGGAGGGGGGCATAGACCTGACCTCCGAGCGAAAGAAAATGTAGCAACTGAAGAGGACAAAATATAAGAAATAAAAAGGGGGGAAACATGCCCCAAACGAGAAATAAAAGATGAAGCCAAGACTAAAATCCTTTGAAGTTGGGGAGCCCGTGTCTGTCAATCTGTAGGAGTGCCCTGATGCTACGTGGTAGATCATGTGGACCGTACTCTCTGTAATCTCTGAAATCCCATCCCTCAGATGCAAACGAGTCAGCAACCTGATTACCCTCACGGTAGATGTGAGAGATAGTGTCCCTGTCCAGATGAAGAATATTCCTGATCTGTCTAAGAATCCCCTGAATCTGCCAAGGTCCGCCCGTTCTAGTGATACAAGGAATGGCCACAGTAAAGTCAGCCTCAATCCAAATAGATGTGATACCTAGTCTGCGGGCAAGAATAATCCCATCAAGGATAGCCCGCAGCTCTGCCTCTAATATAAGACAGTCTCCATAGAAAGTTGAGAATGCCCTAACACACTGTCCATCATGGCCCATGATGATACCCCCTCCACTAGAAAAGCCATCCTTGACACAACCATCAGTGTTAAGCTTGTAGGCTCCCACTGATGGAGTGCGCCAAAGGACCAAGATAGGAGGTGAGGGAGTTTGGGGGGCAAAAGAAATACCAAACAGAGGTGCAATAGTCATATCCCCGCGCCAATGCTGCGGTCTGAATAGTCTCCCCGTATGTAAGAATGAGAGCATCCGGTAGACTCTCCAAATAATCCTCCATGCCTCCATCTGAATGCCCCTGTGCTTCGCATCATTCCTCTCAGTCCAAAGAAACCAAAAAATCAATAGAGGAATAACGGTACGAATGTGACCCAGCCTGACATGACACCCTGAATATCTCCAATGCTGGAACCTCTGCCTGACATCCTCATCCTGAATCATGGTTATCCGAAAAATATCCCCAAAGTGGCTCCAAACCTGATCTGAAATCGAACTTCCAGTAAAGATATGTGTAAGAGTCTCAATCTGTGCCCATCACTGACACCGAGAAGCCAAGTGACAAGCAATCCGCTTCTGTACAACCGTGTCAACAGGGATAAACCCTTACCATAGTCTCCAAATGAAAAAAGAAACGGTGACAGGTAGTACAAAAGTCCACATCAAGCGAAAAGAATCCTGGGTCTGCCTCCCTGTTCGGACCAACTGCCAAGCAGACTTGGTAGCAAATCTACCATCTGATGTATCCCTCCAAACAATCTGATCAGGGCCATCAACACACAAAGGAATCGCTCCAATCTGCTCTGCCATAACTGGTGGAAGGATCTGAATGAGCCTGTCTATATCCCAACCAGCGTCATGAAAAATATTATACACCCTCTCCGATGTATGAAGCCTATCAGGAAAACGTGCAGCCAAATAGTGTCCCCCATCCAACAATCATGCCAAAAGAATATTTGCCCAGCTCCAAGGTGCCACGCAATATGTGGCTCAGCCTGTGAACACGCCCTCTTCAACCTCTTCCATATAGGGGAGGCTGAATGTGGAATAGCAGCAAGGGAGGGATGTGTCCCCACACAATATTTTCCCAGTAGAAACTGAGCCCAAAGAGATCTCTGAGAGCGAAAAAGTCACCAAAGCTTCAGCGAGAAAGCATCTGCACTGTCCTGAAGTCTCCTGAATCCAAGTCCCCCCTCATCAGTAGGAAGGCATAGGTCCTTCCATCTCCGCCAGTGTAATCTATGTGCATGGTCCCTGGAATCCCAAAGGAAACGTGCAAAGATGCTCTCGATCTTCTTCAGAACAGCCTTAGGAGGCTCTAGGATCTGAAGGAGGTATACTGGGAGAGAGCCGAGGACTGATCTAACTAAAGTAGTGCGTCCTCCAGGGGAAAGAAATCGTGATGCCCATCCAGAAATCCTGCCCCTGACCTTCTAAATAAGGTCGTCATAAAGAAAGGATCGCTTGGCCCCCTTATATAGAGGGATCCCCAAGTTAACGGCTGCTGCTGGTGTCTGAAACCCATCAAGTGCTCAAGCCGTCTTATCGACCAGTAGATGCCCGTCTGGGGAGGATAAGTCCACTCTTATCCCTGTTCACCAACTGGCCAGAAAACCCCTCATAATGCTCCAAACAATCAAGTACCCTCCTGATAGACTGTTTCTAGCCGTTGGCAAAGATGATCATATCATCAGCAAATGACAAATGCAAAATAGTAATGGCACCTCCATGTCGAAAAGCCATACTAGGGAACCTCTCAAACTGTATTGTGAGAAGACGTGAGATGTAATCAGCAGCAATAATGAATAGAGATGGCGATATAGGATCTCCCTGCATAAGTCCCCTCGAAGAAGGAAAGAAGCCACATGGGCCCCCATTAAGGAGCACCCAGAACATACAACCGGAAACACATCTCCTGATCCTATCAATCCACAATTGATCAAAGCCAAAGCTCTCCAGCACAGAGTAGAGAAATCCCCAGTCCATGTGATCATATGCTTTAGCCATATAGAGCTTCAGCATAGTATTGCCTCCTCTAACTTTATCATCCAAAGTATATAGGAGCTCCTGAGCCAATAAAACATTATCCCCAATAAGCCTACCAGGGATAAAACCACTCTATTGAGGAGAGATAATACGAGGTAGTAGCAAGCTGAGTCTGGTGTTCATAAGCTTAGTGATTAGCTTATTGAACACTGTGCACAAGCTGATAGGTCTAAAATCAGTCCACCTACAGGCTCCATCCCTCTTAGGGACCAAAACAATAGAGGTAGCAGCGAATCCCCTAGGAAAAACTCCACCCTCAAAGAAATCCATGACTGCACTGGCAACCACATCCCTAATAATATCCCAACACTACTGAAAGAACAACGATGAGAAACCATCTAGACCTGCGACACTGTCAGAATCATGTTGAATACAACCTCCCGTATCTCATCAATCGAAGGGGGGCGGTTTAGTGCCATATTGTCCTCATCCGTCAAAAGTCTGGGTATAATTTCAGTGCGAATGGCTTCCACAGGCTGCAAAGAAGAAGACGGCAAATCCTGGAAAAACGAAATAGCAGAAGCCTGAATATCCTCAGCAGCAGATAGGACCTCCCCAGACTGGCTCGTAATAGATCTAATACGTGATCTAATCCGACGTCCCTGAACCATCGCATGGAAGTATCGAGTGTTGTGATCACCCTCACACACCCAATGTGAACCGGCCTTCTGCTTCCAAAATCCCTCCTCAATAGCCAAGGTCCGGTTCAAAGCAGCATGTGCCTGATGCAAAGAGTCACGACGCTCAGGCGTAGGGTCCAAATCATAATCAATCTCCAGCTCATCAACCCTGTGCTCAGCTTCCCTCACCCTCTTGAACACATCCCCGAAAACATGTCTATTCCACCAGTGAAGCCCCTGTTTCAGCCTGAAGAACTTCTCCCAGAGAGCAGCCATTCCCGTAAGATGAGTGGGTAATGACCACTTCTGGAAGACGAAGGCTGAAAAATCATGATGTTTGGTCCAAACATTAAGGAACCGAAACGGCCTAGGTCCCAAGTCATCCTCATCGTCCCACTGAAGCAAAAGCGGCGCATGATCGGATGAAGTCCGATTCAGGTGTCTGACAGTAAGCCAATGACAAAATGAGGCCGCTGTCGGATTAATCAGAATCCTGTCCAATCTCTTCCAAACCCGACCATTGGTCCAGGTGTACCTGCTGCCAATGAATCTAGAATCCTCCAAACCACAATCCATCATCATCTCTGAGAAAGTTGTAGTACCTCTGTCCCTGGTGTTATGACCCGTGCGCTCACCATCGTGAGCAATGACGTTAAAGTCTCCCCCAACTATCCACGGACCATCCACATCGAGGGTGATGTGGTGAAGATTCCTCCACAAGTCCCTCTTGCGAGAAGCCGTACAAGCAGCATACACAGGAGTCAAAAAAATAGGCCGCGACAGTCTGGGATCCTCAACTCTAACGTAAAGATACTGGAGATTAACATCCAATGAAGTAACAGTAGTCGCAGAATTCCAGAAAGCCCAAATCTTCCCTGATGAATTCTGCGTCCCGGTATCGAAGCGAAGCAAACGTCTGATGTAATCAAATCCCTCCTGAAGTACAAAGGGCTCCAAGATAATCAACAAATAAACTTTATGAAACTGAACCATCCTCCATTCTAGAGCTGATGGAACAGATTTCATAATCAAGTTCGCTGCAGAAAGAATAGAAATCGATGCCTCGATTTGCGTGCTAGAAGGCACGAATCCCGATGTAGAGGTACCAAAAACATTAGACAAACCCGGGGCCAAACTTGGATGATTTGGGCAGCTGATATCAGTGGTAATGCTGGTTGGCCGAGATGCTGTCCAGAATTCGCTGCCTCGAAGTGCGTGCCATTATGCACGATTCCCAATGCATCTTTAGTCACAATTTTCGAAATTGATGACATTTCCATGGTTTTCAGGTGTTCTGGAACTGATGGTGAAGGACTCAGATCCAAATTCCCACCAGAATGTTCTGTCTCGAAGTTCGTGCCAAAACGCACATTTTCCAACGTAGAATTAACCCCACAAGTAACGGAAAAAAGAGGATTTGATATCATTACCATGGTTTGCAGGTGTTCCAAAGCCAATGGTGATTGTTTCAAATTCATAATCGCACCAGAAATTGCTGCCTCGTTATTCGTGCCAAATTGCACGTTTCCCAATGTCAAGTTATGTTCAAAATTAGTGGAATCCGGGACTACCCTGGGGTAATATGGGGGCTCTGAGATGACTATGCTGTCTCTGCAGAAGGTGGGGAGCTAATGTGTGTAGGAGTAGCAGGTGTAGGAGTAGGAGACATGGGAAGTACCTCAATAGGAGCCTGTGGAGGATGCACAGCTATGGTAGATACTGTCACTAAAATAGGCTCAATAGATGTAGGAATGGTCTGTGTGGCCTTTGTCAGAACCTGTGGTATGATCTCAGTAGTAGGAGCGAGTAACTGAGGAATCTCTGGGATAACCTCTGTAGGTGTAGTACTGAAATTCGAAACAGCCATAAGAGGTGGTGTCATGGTGAAAGATCGCTGCTGCTGTAAGGGAAGAATCACTGGCGAAACAAAGGCTATAGGAGGAGGCTGCTGAGCAACAGAGGAACTGGGGCCCTGCTGGATGCTGGATGCTCTAGGCACCGCCACCCACTGTCTGGGTTGATCGTTAATCAACATCCCCTTTCCCTTATCCTTCACCCTATCAACAGGTTTCGGAGGAGGGGCAGAAGGAGCAACAACAGGAGCAGTAGGAACAGAAGTAGAAGGATGACCAGGAGCAGAAGGCCTTCCAATCAGACATTTATCGACACTGAGCCCCAAATGTCTACAACGACTGCAAAAAGTTGGCTTCTGATCATAAACAACAGCCTGCCAATACCCCGAATATTTCTCACGCTGAATCCATATGCGGTCCGGAAGAGCAAAAGACAAGTTAACCTCAATGCAAACCCTGGCCTCACTGGGCCTCCTCAAATCAGTAGTGGCCTCATCAATGCGCAACGGCGTCCCAATAGCCCGAGCTAAGGCAAATAGAGCACCCTTTGCACGAAAATGTATGAGTAATAATGGAATTGAGACCCAGACAGGCACAATGGGGCTCTCATGTGCAGGGTTAAAATCAGGAGTCCACTTGATGGCCCTCATAAGGCACCCGTCAATATACCAAGATGGCTTCAGGAAAAGTCGAGCATAATCGTCCTCGTGCGATAAGTGAATGAGAATGTGGTGTGCATCAATTAAGCCAACAGAAAATTCACCACAAAATCCAAATTTAAGGAATCTCTCACGAACCTTAGCGATTGGAGGCTTCCTATTCATAAACTTACCAACAAGTGTAAACTTATATGGCGCAGCTAAAAACTGCTCATCCACATCATCAAAATTAATAGCAGGTTCCTTCAAGTGTAATGAGGGGGTCTTAGTAGCGAACCTGTGGAGAAAGGAATCTGGGGAACTTGCGTGACCGATGCAAAGGATTTATTTTGGTTCCTCTCAGTCTGAGTTATAGTTGGCTTTCCGGCCAAGGAAACTGCATAAGAAATCTTATTCTGAGCGGAAGTCCCAAGAGCTGTAGTAGAATTCTCAGCAACACGAGGAGGGCGATTCCCCATAGGAGCCTTTCCATGGGGCTTAGGAGCTGTCCTATTAGTAGGAATAGGCCTGGGAACTTTAGTTGGTGCTAAAGGAACAGAATTAACAGCCTCTATTTCCGTGCACGAAGGCACGCTTCTCAATGCAGTGGAATCGGGAGGATTAGCTACCAAAGGAGTGACTCCAACCATTTGCTGCTATTCTGGAGTTGATGCAGCTGGTCCCACGATCAGATTCGCAGCAGAGAGAACAGAAATTGCTGCCTCGATTTGCGTGCTAGACGGCACGTTTCCGAATGCAGAGCTATTAACCACAGTTGAGGTAACGGGGACCAAAATTGGGTTATTTTGGGCTGCTGAGATCAGTGGTGTAACAGGTTGGCCGAAATTCTGCCCAGAATTCTCAGAAATCGCTGCCTTGAAGTGCGTGCCATTATGCACGATTCCCAATGCATCGTGAACCAGAACATTTTTCGGAATTGATGACTTTTCTGTGGTTTTTAGGTGCTCTGGAATTGATGGTGGTGTTCCTAGACCCGAATTCGCATTAGAACCCGCTGCCTCGAAGTGTGTGCCAAAAGGCACGTTTCCCAATGCTGAACTATGCTCAAAATTAGTTGAATCCGGGACTACGTTGGGGTAATATGGGGGCTCTGAATCCAATAGCATAGGTCCCAAATCCATATTCGCATCAAAAATAGTTCGAAATCGAAGGGGCAGCTGCGGGTACTCTTCCCAATGTGAGATTGCCGGATGAATTCTGATGAACAGAGGCTACCCTAGGGGTTTTTCGGTGTTCTGAAACCAATGGAATCAATCCTGGGACTTGGCCTTGGGTTTAGGATTTAGGGTTTAGGGTTTAGGTTTAGGGTTTATGGTTTGGGGTTAAGGGTTTGGGGTTTAGGGTTTCGGGTTTCGGGTTTCGGGTTTTGGGTTTAGGGTATTGGGTTTAGGGTTTAGGGTTAGGGGTTTAGGGTTAGGGGTTTTTTTTTAAGGAATACCACTCTTGTGGCTTATTTTATATCATAAAGTGCAAAAATAAAAATAAAAGTAGGGGGGCATAGACCTGACCTCCAGCTAATGTAAAGTACGACAATGGAAATAGAAATTGAAACTAAAAGCAGGAAATGCGATGAAGAATAAGTGTGTTCATGGGCACTCCCGGGGGTGTACCCTCATGTGCGTCATGGACCTAGCTAGTCATGCGCCTGCTCTGATACCTGTCCTAATCATAGTAATCCGAGTAGTCCACTGTGTCCTCTGGATCACTACCTGGTGAAAGATGACGTCTAGGACGTGGAACCTCTCTGATGGCAAGAGGATCTCCCACCCATGGACCATGGGTAGGTCGAAATGCAGGTGCCTCTGATCTCAAGATAGGTCCCATATGTGAAGTGGCTGATCTATTGACTGAGGGGACCTGTGGTGTAGGTTCTCCAGATGAAGATGATGTAGCTGATGGTAAATCTGCCTCAGTATTCTGTATGCAATCCCCCAAACCCATCCCATCAATATCACCCTGGATCTGTGCCTTCACCTTATCCCGTATCGGGGTAGAAGAAGGAGTGGATGAAGGTGTAGAAGTCTGAGTACTAGAGGGCTTGGCAGATGGGGTCTCTCCAAAGATCTTGAGGACCAAGTCTTCAATGGAAAACCTCAAAGAGGATGTGATCTTCATTCGGTGTTTCACCTTGAAGTGGGGAGCTAATGTGTGTAGTTAGTACCTCTGTAGCAGGTGTAGGAGTAGGAGACATGGGAAGTACCTCAATAGGAGCCTGTGGAGGATGCACAGCTATGGTAGATACTGTCACTGAAATAGGCTCAATAGATGTAGGAATGGTCTGTGTGGCCTCTGTCAGAACCTGTGGTATGATCTCAGTAGTAGGAGTGGGTAATTGAGGAATCTCTGGGATAACCTCTGTAGGTGTAGTACTGAAAGTCGAAAAAGCCATAAGAGGTGGTGTCATGGTGAAAGATCGCTGCTGCTGTAAGGGAAGAATCACTGGCGAAACAAAGGCTATAGGAGGAGGCTGCTGAGCAACAGAAGAACTGGGGACCTGCTGGCTGCTGGATGCTCTAGGCATCGCCACTCACTATCTGGGTTGATCATCAATCAACATCTCCTTTCCCTTATCCTTCACCCTATCAACAGGTTTTGGAGGAGGGGCAGAAGGAGAAGAGTGTTACCGTGGGGATGGTGGCCGGTGGTGGTCGGAGGGAGAGAGCAGCCGAGGGAGAGACGGAGAGATGAGGGTGAGAGGCTGAGAGCGATGGGTAAGGAGAGAGAGACCGAGAGTGGCGTGAGTGTGGGGATTAGGTAAGGGTTAGGTTTTTAATCTTTTGAAATTTGTAACTGAGTCCCTCAATTCTCCTCTTTTGTTTAAGTAAGTCAAAAATTTCTATTTACCCTCGTTTGACACTAAACTTTCCCCCACAAATTTCAAATTGGCATAATAAAATAGAAAATAACATGCTTAGGCAATAAAACAATTAATCACATAGAATTGCACGTAAATAATTTAAAATAATCAATTTATAATCTTTCAAATTGGTACATTGATCGAGCCGGCGTCCAAGTTCGTCCACTGCAAAATAATTCCAATTATAGACATTAAAGATCATAAATCCATAATTTATAATAACATTAACATAAATATCACGTAGGATTTCAGAATTGCCCATAAAATGAAAAGCGGTCTTACATTATACCCAGACTTGTGACGGATGAGGACAATATGGCACTAAACCACCCCCCTTCGATTGATGAGATACGATAGGCTGTATTCAGCATTGATTCTAACAGTGTCGCAGGTCCAGATGGTTTCTCATCCTTGTTCTTTCAGCAGTGTTGGGATATTATTAGGGATGATGTTGCCAGTGTAGTCATGGATTTCTTTGAGGGTGGAGTCTTGCCTAGGGGATTCGCTGCTACCTCTATTGTTCTGGTCCCTAAGAGGGAAGGAGCCTGTAGGTGGACTGATTTTAGACCTATCAGCTTGTGCACAGTGTTCAATAAGCTCATCACTAAGCTTATGAACACCAGACTCATCTTGCTACTACCTCGTATTATCTCTCCTCAGCAGAGTGGTTTTATCCCTGGTAGGCTTATTGGGGATAATGTATTATTGGCTCAGGAGCTCCTATAAACTTTGGATGATAAAGTTAGAGGAGGCAATACTATGCTGAAGCTTGATATGGCTAAAGCATATGATCGCATGGACTGGGGATTTCTCTACTCTGTGCTGGAGAGCTTTGGCTTTGATCAGTTGTGGATTGATAGGATCAGGAGATGTGTTTCCGGTTGTATGTTCTCGGTGCTCCTTAATGGGCGCCCATGTGGCTTCTTTCCTTCTTCGAGGGGAGTTAGGCAGGGAGATCCCATATCGCCATCTCAATTCATTATTGCTGCTGATTACTTCTCACGTCTTCTCACAGTACTGTTTGAGAGGTTTCCTAGTATGGATTTTCGACATGGAGGTGCCATTACTATTTCGCATTTGTCATTTGCTGATGATATGATCATCTTTGCCAACGGCCAAAAACAGTCTATCAGGAGGGTACTTGATTGTTTGGAGCATTATGAGGGGGTTTCTGGCCAGTTGGTGAACAGGGATAAGAGTGGACTTATCCTCCCCAGACGGGCATCTACTGGTCAGATAAGACGGCTTGAGCACTTGACGGGTTTCAGACACCAGCAGCAGCCGTTCACTTACTTGGGGGTCCCCCTATATAAGGGGGCCAAGCAATCCTTTCTTTATGACGACCTTATTCAAAAGGTCAGGGGCAGGATTTCTGGATGGGCATCACGATTGCTTTCCCCTGGAGGACGCATTACTTTAGTTAGATCAGTCCTCGGCTCTCTCCCATTATACCTCCTTCAGATCCTACAGCCTCCTAAGGCTGTTCTGAAGAAGATCGAGAGCATCTTTGCACGTTTCCTTTGGGATTCCAGGGACCATGCACATAGATTACACTGGCGGAGATGGAAGGACCTATGCCTTCCTACTGATGAGGGGGGACTTGGCTTCAGGAGACTTCAGGACAGTGCAGATGCTTTCTCAATCAAGCTTTGGTGGCTTTTTCGCTCTCAGAGATCTCTTTGGGCTCAGTTTCTACTGGGAAAATATTGTGTGGGGACACATCCCTCCCTTGCTGCTATTCCACATTCAGCCTCCCCTATATGGAAGAGGTTGAAGAGGGCGTGTTCACAGGCTGAGCCACATATTGCGTGGCACCTTGGAGCTGGGAAGATATTCTTTTGTCATGATTGTTGGATGGGGGACACTACTTTGGTTGCACGTTTTCCTGATAGGCTTCATACATCGGAGAGGGTGTATAATATTTTTCATGACGCTGGTTGGGATATAGACAGGCTCCTTCAGATCCTTTGATAGGGTGCATATTTGCTATTTAAATTGTGATATTTTATCTTACTCCATTGATTTTAGATGCTTAAATTATGGATATTAATCATATTTTATGTTTTGTGAATTAGGTGGGGAATTGAGATCAATTTGACTCAAATATCACAAATTAGGAGGAAGAAACTTGGAATTTAAAAGCACTCAATCAGAGGAGCACTTGACATAAGGCGTGGGCACGCCTTATTGTTGTGGAAGTGAGCTGTCTCAAATTACTAAGGGGCTTTACACAGTTTTGGTGGATGAAATTTGAAGGCCCAACAACACAATTTAATTGGAGGAGACTTGGGCCAAAAAGTGGAACAACTTTGACCTAAGAGTGGATTAAAGGAATATGTTAAATTGGAAGAAAGAAAAGTTGACATATATATTTAAGGTAAGGAGGCACCACAAAAGAAAGGAATTATAATTGGAAAAGGTAAAAGTAAGGAAATGAGGAAAATGCTGGAAAAGGAAGAAACAAAAAGGAGAGAAAAAGAGAGGAGAAAGAAAGGAAAGAAAAAAAAAAGAGAAGAGAAAGAAAGGAAAGAAAAGAAAAGAAAGGAGAAGAAAGATGAGGTTGTAACGCGTTTCGTCAATTTCTAGAGTTTGATATCATTTTTTATTATTTTTTCTTTTAGTTTTTATTTTTCAAATGTTTATGAGTAGCTAAATTTATTTTTCCAGTTCAAGGTTATTCAAAGTTTGATTCACCAAGGATTGTGAGATCTAATTAAATTTATTCGTTTCTTCAATTGTTTTCTATTTATATGTCTTTTGCTTGTGAATGAAGTTGTTATTTTGATTGATTAATTCAAAGTGCACGTTGTTTTAATTGTCAAAATAATACTTGATCAATTAGGAATCTAAATCCGTAATTGTTTAGGTTTTCTAATATAAGTGACAAATAACATAGTTAATTATAGATTGATTTTTGACTCATGTTATGAAGAAATATAACCTAACTTAAATAAATCACGCGTGTGAATTTGTTGGTTAGAATTGGTCGTCTCTCTAGAAATTAACGCTATTGGTAAATTAAATCCTACGATCGTATCTAGGGTTGTTTATTAATTAGGGAAGTAATCAACGAGCGTCTCTTGATTATCGATAAAGTAAGGAGAGATAGGTTGTTAGATCGTATCAATGACCATAACCAATTTAGAGAATGATTTAAGGATTTTATTTTTGCATCTATGATCAATTCCGTGAATCAATACTGAGATTATACCTTGGGCTGGATATTTGTTCAATTTGATATTTCCAAACATTTTAATTTCGCACTCGTTATTTATAATTTGATTTCGCATTCAAAAATTCAAAACCCCCCTTTATTTTTAATTCATTGCTTTTAAATTTTTTCAAAGAATTAAATCTAACCAGTCCCTGTAGATTCAACCTTGCTCACCACTATTGCAATTTATTTTTATGAGAGCAAGAAAATATTATTATTTGTTGGATTCGACACCCATCAAATTTTTTGGCGCCGTTGCCGGGAACTGGTGTTAATCAGATTTAATTTTTCATTTATTGTTATCTATTTATTTTTTATTTTTTTATATATCTTTCACTAATTTCTTTATTTCTTTTATGCCCCGTTGTTCTCGTACAGGTGAGTTGCAATACGACCCTGAAATTGAGAAGACAACTCGGGAATTGAGGAAGGAAGCCAAGTTGCGCAAACAAACCAGATTGAATTTAGTAGCTGACCCGACAGATTCAACAACTGATTCTTCTAGTGGTTCTGAAACTGAGCAAGAGAAAACAATGGCCAATGAGGGACAAACCTTAAGGGAACTGGCTGCACCAAATGAAAATCAACAGCCACTTTGCATTCAGTATCCAATCCTAGATGTGGGATTTGAGTTGAAATCTGGACTGATCCATTTGCTACGCAAATTCTATGGGCTCGAGAATGAAGATCCCCACAAACATCTGAAGGAATTCCACATGGTATGTTCAAGTATGAAACCACAAGGAGTGAGTGAAGAACAAATCAAGCTGCGAGCTTTTCCATTCTCACTAGCTGACAAAGCGAAAGATTGGCTGTTCTATCTACCACCAGGTTCTGTGGCTACATGGACGGGAATGGTCAGATTATTTCTTGACAAATTTTTCCCAGCCTCAAGAGCTGCAAACATCAGAAGAGAGGTATGTGGAATCAAACAGAGAGATACTGAAACCTTGCATGAATATTGGGAAAGGTTTAAACAGTTGTGCGCAAGCTGCCCCCAACATGGAATTTCTGAACAATTGCTCATTCAATACTTTTATGAGGGATTGTTACCAATGGAGAGGAAAATGATGGATGCAGCTAGCGGAGGAGCTATAGTGAATAAAAGCCCGACTGCCGCTAGGGATCTGATCTCCATCATGGTCGCTAACACACAGCACTCCTGTGAAGAGAGTGAACGAGGTAAATGTATCTTCTCTTGAAAATCAAATAGCAAATCTAACCTCTCTTGTTCAACAAATGGCTGCAGGAAATATGCAACAAGTTAAAGATTGTGGAATTTGTGCTGCTACTGCTCATCCAACTGATAAGTGTCCTACTCTTCAAGATGATTCTTTTGAACAGGCTAATGCAGTTGGAAGATTTCTAGGCCCACCTCAAGCGAATTATGATCCTTATTCAAATACTTATAACCCAGGATGGAGGGATCATCCAAACTTTAGTTATCAAACCAGGTCACAATTCCAACAATTCCAGCCTAGACAACCTACTCCTCAACCACAACAACCCTCTTCAAGTTCAGGTATGTCTCTAGAAGAAATTGTTAAATCACTTGCAATTAATACACAACAATTTCAACAGGAGACAAGGATAGGCATTAAGAACTTGGAGAATCAAGTGAGTCAATTGACATCAGTTGTGAGTAGATTGGAATCCCAAGGTAAATTGCCTTCCCAAACTATTGTCAACCCAAAACAAAATGTTAGTGCAATTACCTTGAGAAGTGGGAAGGAATTGAAAGAATCTAGAAAGATGAAGCAAGGCAATTCAGGGGAAGAATATGAAAAGGAAGTTATCCCACAACACCAATCTGATAAGTCTGAAAGCCTCAATAGAGAACCACCGAAAGTTTATGTGACAACCCCTCCGTTCCCTACAAAATTGATTAGATCCAAGAAGGAGGAAGAAGAGAAGGAAATCCTTGAAACTTTTCGCAAAATTGAGGTAAATATTCCCTTACTTGATGCAATTAAACAAGTACCTCGTTATGCTAAGTTTCTCAAGGAGTTGTGCACCAACAAGAGAAAGTTGAAAGGCAATGAAAAAGTAAGTATGGGAGAAAATGTTTCGGCTGTCCTCCAAAAGAAACTGCCTCCAAAATGCAAGGACCCAGGTATGTTCACTATCCCTTGCAAAATAGGTAAAGTAAGGATTGAGAAAGCAATGTTAGATCTAGGAGCTTCAATAAATATCATGCCCCTGTTGGTTTATTCATCATTGAATATTGGTCCATTAAAAGAAACAGGTGTGATTTTGCAACTTGCTGATAGGTCTAATGTTTATCCCGAAGGAGTTTTAGAAGATATTTTAGTACAAGTAAATGATTTGGTTTTTCCTGCTGATTTTTATGTACTTAATATGGATGAAGACCCTTCTTTTAATTCTACACCAATTCTTCTAGGAAGGCCATTTTTGAAAACATCTAGGACAAAAATTGATGTGCATGATGGTACACTCACAATGGAGTTTGATGGTACAATTATTAAGTTCAATATTTATGATGTCATAAATTGTCCTAGTGGTGCTAATTCTGTCAATTTTATTGATGTTGATTGTTTAGAACAGAAAGTTTTCAAAGGTAGTGGAAAAGGTGGCTTGAGAATTGCCAATGGTAAGCATCACAAAGCGGATGATCATGGATATAAACCTTTCTATGAAGGTTTCCAAGTGGAGAATGTGACAAAATTGAGCATTGGGAATCCAATTGATCATGGTTGAAGAAAGAAAAAAATGAGTCTAGCTAAAGACGTAAAAGAAAGGCGCTTCCGGGAGGCAACCCGAGTTTTTCTTTAGTTCTAGCAATAAATTTTATTTTTGTTTTTATTTTTGTTTTCACTTATTTACTATTATTTGTTTCATGATATCCATATATTTTTTTTTTTTTAGTGAAATTGACCTTATTTTGATTTTTGGGCAGATATGAATCTTCATTTAGACGTGGGCACGCTCTATGAAGAATACAATGAATTGAAAGAATATTGGAATAAGGCGTGCCCACGCCTTAACCAAAGTGCATCTCGGATTACAAGGTCATTGTTCACAACTTGGAATAAGGCGTGCCCACGCCTTACCTAAAGTGCATCTCGGATTACCCCAAAAAAAAAAAAAAAAAAAAAAAATTCGAAAATCAGACACCCATAGCTTCAACCTCTATTTCTCTCTTTCCCTCAAAACCAGTAAATCACCTCTCAACACTCCTTCACAATCTCAACCGCTACACCCGGTTTGTGGGAATGTGACAACACTTGTGCAAGTTGTGGGAACGCTATGATTTTGCTGTGGGATTTGTATGGGCCGATACCATGATTTGGGGCCTATAGAGGAAGAGTTTTGTCATGGATCTCAAGTAAATGGACTAACAAGGAATTCCATTAAGGAAGTTTGTTTTCTCGCCTGCCTTCACATCGACATCTACTGTTCAACCTGCAGGGGAGTCCTCTATTCCTATTCTCTTCTAGTTTTCATAATTTATTATTTTACTACATTGAGGACAATGTATAGATTAAGTGTGGGGGAGGGTTTTGATGTGCTTTGCTTGGTTTTTGAATTTGATTCATTTTAGTTGCACTTCAATTTTCATTATAAACCATGTTTGCTATATTTTTCAAGGAAATTTTTGAAAATTCTCATCCTAATTCTAGATTATATTGATTTTTTTATGATCTTAATTATTTTGAATTATTGAGATGAGTTGAGGCACAGTGGGAATTGCATGAGTAGTTGAATTTTCATTTACTACACGGTGATTGATTGCTCTTGATGGTGGATTGAATGAAGTGTGTGTGGGATTTAATGCGCATTGACCTTATTTTGTGAGTTTTTGAGCCTTTTGAGCATTCACATTTAACTCTACGACATGCTCTATTCTTTTGATTGTGCGATTGTCAAGCGTAGTTGATTTCTTCTAGAACTTGCTTTGTTATGCATGTTGAGATGCCTCTTGGTAATTGAATGCACTGAATAAGTATGGGCACTTAGGTGAAGCCAAATTTAGCTTTCTTAAAATGCCTACCTTGAAATATGCCACTAGAAAGCCACTTTTGAGCCATAGCCTTTTCATTGAAAATCAACCATAATACAAGCCATGAGCACTCCTATTCCTTGCTAATATTCCATTCTCTTGAACCTTGCATTGAAGGAATATATGGGCTTATTCACTTGTACTTCAAATTATTTTGGTTGAGAATAATGAAAATTGAAAATCAAAGACTTGTGATGTGAAAGAAATGTTGGGGGGATAAAGCAGTCAAGTTGCAATCTGTACCTAATTGAGTCAAACCAAAGTTGATGTGTTGTAACACCACCCCGATTAACCTAATTCCACACTTTTTAGCATTAATCTGAGTTTGAAACCGGACCAAGCGATGACCTTTATCTCATAAATGGATGGGAGCAACACATATAAACCGTAATTCGTGAGCATTTGAGCCAATGAGCTATTTTTATCTTTATATTAAGCTCTTATTCTTTGATGTGTGTCCCGCATGGTTTGTTTATTCTTGGATGTGCTCTCTTGTGCATGCCGTTGTAGTTTCTTGACCCAAGTGCAAAAATATAGTAAAGGCATTAGGTGAAACCCAATTTGGCCTTCTTAAAGAGCCTACCATGATACATGTATCAATAGAAGCCTCTTTGAGCTTTAGCCTGTCTTTGGAATTTTGTTACCACATTACAAGCCATGGATTCCCGTTCTTTCATGTTACCTCTATCTTGAACCCACAAGAGAGGAATTTCACAAGCTTGTATTGATTGAGAAGTATGAGACAATCTTAGCTTCAGAAAAATGGGAGCTTTCATTTGGTTCTATTCAATGTTTAAGTGATAATGGGGTCAAAAAGAAATCAAGTTGAAAAAAAAAATCATGTGAAGAGAATAAACCCCACGTGAATAATAAGAGTTAAGCGCTGAATCGACTGGATGCTAGGAAATTATGGAAAAATCATATTGAAAGGTGGAGGAAGAGATATCGTTTTGAATTGAATTAGCTTGTGAACTCTCCTCTCAACTTAGCCTAAATATTTTCCTTTTATCCTACCTAACCCGAAGCCCCGTTACAACCAAGTAAAGACCTTTACTTTGCACTTGTGTTATTGTTAGCTCCGGTCTTGACATCTGAGCAGTCTGTGGCAATGAATTCTCCATGCAGTGAGTTGAGTGAAAATTCTCACCCTTATACACTTTGTGCGAAGATAGAAATACCTTGTGAGGGTGTTTACTGCCATTACATGTGCTTATGAATGGTTTGAATTGCTTGGTCTATATTTCGTGCCTTCAAGTTGATTGAAATTAACACCCATGGATTAGTTCATTGATAGTTGTTGAGGGGATACTCACGAGAGGTGAAAGGATATAAACTACACTGGGGTATGGAGTGATATGATTGAAGTACATGAATTTTAAGTGAGTTCTTACGAAGAAGTTCATATAATTCCTCCAATGAAATTGGCCAAAAATATATCATTTTTATCCCACCTTACCCAAGCCCCATTGCAACCGGTGTTAAGACCCATACTTTGCATTCAAAACCATTGGTGGCTCCAATGTGATATATTAGCAAGCCTATGGTAAGAGTTTTCTATGCTTTGACCTGAGAGTGCATATATACTTTACACCCTAAATACTTTGAGCGTATTGTGTGAATCTAATGTGAGGTGTTAAATCCCACCACATGTGGATTTTGAAAAATTTTGTTGAAGTGACTAGCCTAGTGTTGAATTGTAGAGATAAAAGAATGGATGTTGATGAGAGTACATTCCATTAACTTGAGCTAGTTTATGCTTGAGGACAAGCATTGTCTAAGTGTGAGGGGATTTGATAGGGCGCATATTTGCTATTTAAATTGTGATATTTTATCTTACTCCATTGATTTTAAATGCTTAAATTATGGATATTAACCATATTTTATGTTTTGTGAATTAGGTGGGGAATTGAGATCAATTTGACTCAAAAATCACAAATTAGGAGGAAGAAACTTGGAATTTAAAAGCACTCAATCAGAGGAGCACTTGACATAAAGCGTGGGCACGCCTTATTGTTGTGGAAGTGAGCTGTCTCAAATTACTACGGGGCTTTACACAGTTTTGGTGGATGAAATTTGAAGGCCCAACAACACAATTTAATTGGAGGAGACTTGGGCCAAAAAGTGGAACAACTTTGACCTAAGAATGGATTAAAGGAATATGTTAAATTGGAAGAAATAAAAGTTGACATATATATTTAAGGTAAGGAGGCACTACAAAAGAAAGGAATTATAATTGGAAAAGGTAAAAGTAATGAAAGGAGGAAAATGTTGGAAAAGGAAGAAACAAAAAGGAGAGAAAAAGAGAGGAGAAAGAAAGGAAAGAAAAAAAAAAGAGAAGAGAAAGAAAAGAAAAGAAAGGAGAAGAAAGATGAGGCTGCAACGCATTTCGTCAATTTCTAAAGTTTGATATCATTTTTTATTATTTTTTCTTTTATTTTTTATTTTTCAAATGTTTATGAGTAGCTAAATTTATTTTTCCAGTTCAAGGTTATTCAAAGTTTGATTCACCAAGGATTGTGAGATCTAATTAAATTTATTCGTTTCTTCAATTGTTTTCTATTTATATGTCTTTTGCTTGTGAATGAAGTTGTTATTTTGATTGATTAATTCAAAGTGCACGTTGTTTTAATTGTCAAAATAATACTTGGTCAATTAGGAATCTAAATCCGTAATTGTTTAGGTTTTCTAATATAAGTGACAAATAACATAGTTAATTATAGACTGATTTTTTACTCATGTTATGAAGATATATAACCTAACTTAAATAAATCACGCGTGTGAATTTGTTGGTTAGAATTGGTCGTCTCTCTAGAAATTAACGCTATTGGTAAATTAAATCCTACGATCGTATCTAGGGTTGTTTATTAATTAGGAAAATAATCAACGAGCGTCTCTTGATTATCGATAAAGTAAGGAGAGATAGGTTGTTAGATCGTATCAATGACCATAACCAATTTAGAGAATGATTTAAGGATTTTATTTTTGCATCTATGATCAATTCCGTGAATCAATACTGAGATTATACCTTGGGCTGGATATTTGTTCAATTTGATATTTCCAAACATTTTAATTTCGCACTCGTTATTTATAATTTGATTTCGCATTCAAAAATTCAAAACCCCCCTTTATTTTTAATTCATTGCTTTTAAATTTTCTCGAAGAATTAAATCTAACCAGTCCCTGTGGATTCGACCTTGCTCGCCACTATTGCAATTTATTTTTATGAGAGCAAGAAAATATTAATATTTGTTGGATTCGACACCCATCATCCTTCCACCAGTTATGGCAGAGCAGATTGGAGCGATTCCTTTGTGTGTTGATGGCCCTGATCATATTGTTTGGAGGGATACATCAGATGGCAGATTTGCTACCAAGTCTACTTGGCAGTTGGTCCAAACAGGGAGGCAGACCCAGGATTCTTTTCGCTTCATGTGGACTTCTGTACTACCTGTCACCATTTCTTTTTTCATTTGGAGACTATGGCAAGGGTTTATCCCTGTTGACACGTGTAGCGACCAAGATTTTTTATGCAATAAATAATTATTTTAATATTTAGAAAATTGTGTCGCTACTATTTCACCCATTATTTTGAAGTTAACGCCGCGACGGATTCGTCTAGCCAAGTCAAGAAATATCGAATTTGTTCGATTTTAAATTAAATGTTCGAATTTCTAAAATTATATTATTTTAAGTATTATTGTCAAAAGCATTTTAAATTCCATTTTCTTATTAAATTATTTTAAGTCCATAATATGCAATTCAATTTTTATCTCAAAATTTATTTATTCTCAAATTTATTTTCAGTCCAAAATATATCTGTTTTAAAAACGTTTCTTAATTTAATTTAGTCTAATTTTTAGTTAATTATCTTAAATTAATCCTATTTAACTAAACCTAATTACACCCCTCCTACGTTTTTCATCTTTACACAAAGCACCATCATTATTTCTCCACTATCCTTATTATTTTGTTTCCAACTTTACACCAATTTCCATCAATAATTCCTTTCCACCTCAAATCCAACTCATTTCCAATATTGTATCACGCACCCACGTTTTTCTTTCTTTGCTCTCCACCCAAATTTTTCATCATTTTATTCTTTATACTTTACACCATTTTTTTTCCCACAAATCCATTTCTTTTCTTTTCTTTTTCCATCTTCATCATTCTTCCCAGCAAAGCAAATGCCTCTTTCTCCCCATCCCCAAATTATGATGTTTTCCCACTTTCTTAATACCTAATTATCCACCACCTCCTTCCTCATATTCATCATCTATTTCACCATCACTCCATACCACAAATCTGCAACCACTGCTATCTTCCTACGCAGCCAACCTTTGCCCTTTACCATAATCACCAAGCTACCAATTCACCACCTAAACCTCTACCAAACCATGGTTTCAGCAACTCCAGTATCAACTCCCCTGCAAATTCCAACCACCCAAACCAATTTGCATCATACCACCAATGATAACCCTGCCACTGCAGTCCTCATTTGCACCACCACCGTCTGCCTTCCATCACCACCAACCCATTATCGATCATCATCATCCTCAGTCCAACCACCAGCCATCACCCTGCCCAGATTGAACTCCAAACCAACATACTGTCTTAATCAAATTCATCACTGCATCAATACACAATTCATTCCTACTCCATTTCACCTACATCAATCCACCAACCACCGGTATCACCATCATCTCATTATCAATAACCTCACCACTGCAAATCACCTATATCATTTTCATCATCATCTCCATCACTATATCATCACCTGCAGAACCTTCATCACACAACTTGAATGATAGCCTGCAACCAATATTTCCAACACACATCCAAAAGCAACCACAGTTCAGCCTACAATCACCTCAGACCACCTCTTCGCCGGAAAATCACGACCTAAACCGCGAACCCCAGCTTCGATTTTGTTTCGATTTCGCCCTTGTTTCTCGCACCAAATCCCGTAACTAAGCCCTAAAATCAGAACCCTTGCTTTGGTCGCCACTCACCGCCACCTATGCCGACGTTTCACCGATAAATCGCCGGCATCGACTCTCCCCTAGCACCTTCGTCTCTCGCTTTGCTCTCCCTCTGTCTCCTCTCTGATCTGGAATGAAAAGAGAAAGAGATTGATATTATATATTTAATTTTCAGAATCTGCAGTTTAGTCCCTGAAGTTTTAAAGCCTTTCAATTCAGTCCCTATGTTTTAAAATGTCTTAATTCAGCCCTTTCAATTCTTTTAAAGGTTTTCAAATCAGTCCCCAACTTTTAAAGTTATCCATTTCAGTCCCAAAGTTTTAAATGATTTTAATCAGCCCTTTCATTTTAAAAATCTGATCAATTCAGTCCCTGCTGATTTACTTTATTTGATTTTAAGCTCAAGTTTCAAAAGTATTCATTTTAATCCCTCAACTTTCAAAGATATTCACTTTAGTCCTTCAACTTTCAAAGTATTCATTTTAGTCCCTAAACTTTCAAAACATCAATTTCAGTCCTTAAATTGTAAACTATTATTTTAAACTATATATTTCAAAAGACTAAGGCGACTTATTGGCTAAGACGAAGCGTACGGAGAATTTAAAGAAATTGAAGTCATTCCCCCTCAACTTTGCACTCGTCGGATTTAAGGTAGACTCGCCCCTATTAATTGATTTAAATTATGATTGCATGTGAATGTCATGTGACCTATGAAGGTCATTTTTATGAAAATAAATAAGAATGTATTGCTTCGGAAATAATGGTTGAATGTTATGTGACTTGTGAAAAGTCATTTTTATAAAAATGAGCCTATATTCCCTCGTCAGGAATAATGATGATATGATTATGATATGAGTATGCGGGCAAGATTGGGAAAAGGCCCCTTGAGGGAGCCCAATCCGCTACAAGAAATGATGATATGATTATGATATGAGTATGCGGGCAAGATTGGGAAAAGGCCCCGTTGAGGGAGCCCAATCCGCTACAGTGTATGCGGGCAAGATTGGGAAAAGGCCCCTTGAGGGAGCCCAATCCGCTACAAGAAATGATGATATGATTATGATATGAGTATGCGGGAAAGATTGGGAAAAGGCCCCGTTGAGGGAGCCCAATCCGCTACAGTGTATGCGGGCAAGATTGGGAAAAGGCCCCTTGAGGGAGCCCAATCCGCTACAAGAAATGATGATATGATTATGATATGAGTATGCGGGAAAGATTGGAAAAAGGCCCCGTTGAGGGAGCCCAATCCGCTACAGTGTATGCGGGCAAGATTGGGAAAAGGCCCCTTGAGGGAGCCCAATCCGGTACAAGAAATGATGATATGATTATGATATGAGTATGCGGGAAAGATTGGGAAAAGGCCCCGTTGAGGGAGCCCAATCCGCTACAGTGTATGCGGGCAAGATTGGGAAAAGGCCCCTTGAGGGAGCCCAATCCGCTACAAGAAATGATGATATGATTATGATATGAGTATGCGGGAAAGATTGGGAAAAGGCCTCTTGAGGGAGCCCAATCCGCTACAAGAAATGATGATGTTATGCATAACATACGTGCCTCATGAGCACGAGAGACGAGACTACCCACACCCGGTTTTCAAAGAACCTATGATTTTCAAAATATGTCTTTTTAAAGAGTATATGATTTTTCAAAAGAAGCCTACCAATAACCGTTTTTCAAAGAGCCTATGAGTTTCAAAATATGTTTCGTGTTGTAATGCACAATATGAGATCTGCCAAGAGCCGTTTTCAAAAAGCCGGCAATTATGTGTTCAATTATCTTGTAGATTAATTAATTGGTGATGAGTCTACTGAGTATTTCTATGAAATGCTCATGTCTATTTTTAACAGTTTTGCAGATTTCGGAGAAGGTGGCAAGCGATGAATGATGGTGGCAATAAACGTTAAATGGTTGAAAGTATTATTTCCGTATTTCCAAACCTCGAATAATTTGAGAACTTCAGTTATTTGAGAAATTATGACACTGTAAATTTATTTACAAAATTAATGGTTCGATTTACTATTTCAAATGGTTTCGTAAATGTTTTAAATTTTATCGGCCATTACAGTTTATTTAATGTTGCCAAAAATGAATTTCAATTATTTCTTCCGAAAAAATATTATTCGAAAAATTCAGATTAGAAAATGACGTGCTGAACCGGGTATACGGAACTCGGGGCGCTACAACACGGTTGTACAGAAGCGGATTGCTTGTCACTCGGCTTCTCGGTGTCAGTGCTGCGCACAGATTGAGACTCTTACACATATCTTTACTGGCAGTTCGATTTCAGATCAGGGTGTCATGTCAGGCTGGGTCACATTCGCACCGTTATTCCCCTATTGATTTTTTGGTTTCTTTGGACTGAGAGGAATGATGCGAAGCACAGGGGCATTCAGATGGAGGCACGGAGGATTATTTGGAGAGTCTACCGGAAGCTCTCATTCTTACATACGGGGCGACTATTCAGACCGCAGCATTGGCGCGGGGATATGACTATTGCTGTGACGACCCGAATTCTCGACCATTCGAGTGCCACTAAAAGTGACTCATATCATATTATCGAGACTTAAATAGTAATGTAAAATTATTCAAAAGAATAATTAGAATCCCATAATTTTATTTGTGAATAAAAATAGAACATAATTTTCTTACATAAAGTTCAACATAATTATCTCATCAATCTTAACCACTTTTGCCACTTCCATGTTGACCGCCTCGAACCTTCAATTATCTGAAAATGGTAAATATCGTGGAGTGAGATTTATAAAATCCCAGTAAGTATACCAAGCATAAATTTTCTTTTGAAAGCATATGGATCATTTTCATCATAACATAGGATAGGATCGAAATACTCATAAACATAGGGAGACACAAGAATTTTACCGAACTTAAATGGCAAGAATTCTTATGTGTAGCGCTACTAAACTCCGGTCCCCTTAGCATAATCATAAACATATCATATGGAACCCATAACAATCTTGTGAGATTGATTTCATAGCAATGATCCAAACATTTTCATAAAAACATAAGATATACTTACTTGTCATAAAAACATACTTACTTTTCATAAAAACATAAGGTGTATTTACCTTTCATAAAAACATACTTACTTTTCATAAAAATATAAGATATACTTACTTGTCATAAAAACATACTTACTTTTCATAAAAACATAAGGTGTATTTACCTTTCATAAAAACATACTTACTTTTCATAAAAACATAAGATATACTTACTTGTCATAAAAACATACTTACTTTTCATAAAAACATAAGGTAATACCTTTCATAAAAACATACTTAATTTTCATAAAAACATAAGATATACTTACATTTCATAACAACATACTTAATTTTCATAAAAACATAAGATATACTTACATTTCATAACAACATACTTAATTTTCATAAAAACATAAGATATACTTACATTTCATAACAACATACTTAATTTTCATAAAAACATAAGATATACTTACATTTCATAACAACATACTTAATTTTCATAAAAACATAAGATATACTTACATTTCATAACAACATACTTAATTTTCATAAAAACATAAGATATACTTACATTTCATAACAACATACTTAATTTTCATAAAAACATAAGATATACTTACATTTCATAACAACATACTTAATTTTCATAAAAACATAAGATATACTTACATTTCATAACAACATACTTAATTTTCATAAAAACATAAGATATACTTACATTTCATAACAACATACTTAATTTTCATAAAAACATAAGATATACTTACATTTCATAACAACATACTTAATTTTCATAAAAACATAAGATATACTTACCTTTTAAAAGATTAAAATGAAGTGTAGTAGTAAATGGACCAAAACTTTCTTGACCACCTTGAATTTCTCTTACTTGTGGATTTTGTCAAGAGGTTGGAAATAAGTGTATATGTGTAGAGTTGTGTGTAAAAGAGATGGGTTTAAATAGATGTATAAAGTTGGCATATTGTAAACATAATCATTCAATTCTATTAATTTTAACACATCCTTTTCTTAAAGTAAAGCACCATTCATATACTTTTCCATATTTATACAAATAATATGCTCTTCATGATTATATATAATGGAGTCTATCAATCATTCATATATTTTTCCATATTTATACAAATATTATGCTCTTCATGATTATATATAATGGAGTATATAAATCATTCATATACTTTTCCATTTTTTATACAAATATTATGCTCTTCATGATTACATATAATGGAGTCTTATCAATCATTCATATACTTTTCCATATTTATACAAATATTATGCTCTTCATGATTATATATAATGGAGTATATAAATCATTCATATACTTTTCCATATTTATACAAATATTATGCTCTTCATGATTATATATAATGGAGTATATAAATCATTCATATACTTTTCCATATTTATACAAATATTATGCTCTTCATGATTATATATAATGGAGTATATAAATCATTCATATACTTTTCCATTTTTTATACAAATATTATGCTCTTCATGATTACATATAATGGAATCTTATCAATCATTCATATACTTTTCCATATTTATACAAATATTATGCTCTTCATGATTATATATAATGGAGTATATAAATCATTCATATACTTTTCCATATTTATACAAATATTATGCTCTTCATGATTATATATAATGGAGTATATAAATCATTCATATACTTTTCCATTTTTTATACAAATATTATGCTCTTCATGATTACATATAATGGAACCTCCCATGCTTGCATATATTTTCTTAATTTAAATAATAAAAGTAATTTTTGTATAAATAAATATTGGGATAACATTGAATTAAGTATTTGGACTTAATATACTTTAAATCAAGAAAATGGAGATATTTTTAGAAATTCGGAATTTAATTTAAAATCGAACGATCTCGATTATTTCTTGACTTGGCTATACGAATACGTCGCTGCGTTAACTTAATAAAAATGGGTGAAATAGTAGCGACACGATTTTCTATTAAAATAATTATTAATCGCGTAAAAATTCTTGGTTGCTACAATTGCACCTCTGTTTGGTATTTCTTTTGCCCCCCAAACTCCCTCACCTCCTATCTTGGTCCTTTGGCGCACTCCATCAGTGGGAGCCTACAAGCTTAACACTGATGGTTGTGTCAATGATGGCTTTTCTAGTGGAGGGGGTATCATCAGGGGCCATGATGGACAGTGTGTTAGGGCATTCTCAACTTTCTTTGGAGACTGTCTTATATTAGAGGTAGAGCTGCGTGCTATCCTTGATGGGATTATTCTTGCCCGCAGACTAGGTATCACATCTATTTGGATTGAGGCTGACTCTACAGTGTCCATTCATTGTATCACCAGAACGGGCGGACCTTGGCAGATTCAGGGGATTCTTAGACAGATCAGGAATATTCTTCATCTGGACAGGGACACTATCTCTCACATCTACCATGAGGGTAATCAGGTTGCTGACTCGCTTGCTTCTGAGGGATGGGATTTCAGAGATTACAGAGAGTACGGTCCACATGATCTACCACGTAGCATCAGGGCACTCCTGCAGATTGTCAGACACGGGCTCCTCAGCTTCAGAGGATTTTAGTCTTGGCATCATCTTTTATTTCTCGTTTGGGGCATGTTTCACCCCTTTTTATTTCTTACATTTTGTCTTCTTCAGTTGCTACATTTGCTTTCGCTCGGAGGTCAGGTCTATGCCCCTCTCCATACATGTACTATTTCATTTTAATGTTAGCTCCTGGCCCGCACGAGGATAAACTGTGAACGGCTCTACCTAAAAAAAAAAAACCCTAAACTCTAAACACTAAACCCTAAACCCCAAACCCCGAAACCCCCGAACCCCGAAACCCCCGACCCGAAACCCCGAACCTGAAACCCCAAACCCAAAACCCTAAACCCAAAACCCTAAACCCAAAACCATTGATTTTAGAACACCTAAAAACCTTAAACCCTAAACCCCTAAACCCTAACCCCTAACCCCTAACCCCTAACCCCTAAACCCCTAACCCTAAACCCAAAACCCCTAAACCCCTAAACCCCAAACCCCTAAACCCAAAACCCTAAACCCTAAACCCCAAACCCTAAACCCTAAACCAAAGTTAGAAGCGACGCCCAAAACTAACATTGGGCGTCGATTTTTATCAAAACCGAGGCCCAAAGTTTTTTTTTAACGTTAGGTGTCGGTTCTAAATTAGAAGCGACGCCCTAAACTGACTTTGGACGTCGGTTTACAACCGATGCCTAAAGTTGAGACTTTACGCGTCTATTTCATATGCGTCGCCGCTACAACCGACACGTATTCCATTTTCCAACCGACGCGTATTCCCGTTTTTGTACTAGTGATTGGAAAATACTGCTTGGTCTTAAAAGAGAAGAAAGCTCTCTTTGCTGGAGAAGAACCAGATGGAAGGAGGCTCCGATTCTTGAAAATGATAACATTTTCGGATTTGTACATTAAAGCAAATATTTAAAAATAGTGGTTCGACTTAAAAGAGGAGGAGAAAGCTCGCGCATGGAGAAGAATCAGATGGAAAAATGAAATAGACTTAATTCCTTAATGACTAGACTTGACTTTTGAGGAGGCATATCAGGATGTATCCCATATATCCTGATATATGCGGAGCAACCTCCTATTTGTTTCACCAAATTAAGCATTCCAATTCCAAGGACCGACCTTATATTTGTCTCACCAAATTATGTATACGAACTTTATTAATTTTTTTAGTTTCAAGTTTTAAAATGATTTTATATAAAAGCCTTTGAAAATTTCAGAAAAGTAATAATATATTATTGTAATTAAACAAATCAAAATAACAAAAAATAGCATTCTCAACAATCTCAAAACAACTAAAAGTAAAATAAAAAAAATTTGGATGTAAATGTGTAATCACTAGTACAAAAACAAGAATACGCGTCGGTTGGAAAACCGAATACACGTTGGTTGTAGCGGCGACGCATATGACGCAGATGCGTAAAGTCTCGACTTTAGGCATCGGTTGTAAACCGACGCCGAAAGTCAGTTTATGGCGTCGGTTCTAATTTAGAACCGACGCCTAACGTAAAAAAAAAAATTAACTTTGGGCGTCGGTTTTAATATAAAATCGACGCTCGAACCAGATGGAAGGAGGCCCCGGTTCTGAAAAGTGAACACATTTCCGGATTTGTACATTAAAGCAAATATTCACTAGTACAAAAAAGTATTAAAAAAGGGGAATACACGTCGGTTTTTCAAAAAATCGACGTGTAAAAAAGGATGGTGGCATTTTCGTAATTATTTTTTAGGAAAACACGTCGGTTTGTCATATGAATCGAAGCGTAAAGTCGGACCGTCCGACTTTGCGCATCGGTTCAAGCAAAACCGACGTGAGAAACGTTGGTTTCTCGCGTCGGTTCTACCAACGCGCAAAGTCGGACCATCCGAATTTGCGCGTCGGTTCAAGGAGAACCGACGTGAGAAACCAACGTTTCTTGGGTCGGTTTTGCTTGAATCGACGCTGAAATTCGGCCGGTCCGACTTTTGCACGTCGGTTCATATGACACAGACGCGTAAAGTCTCAACTTTAGGTGTCGATTGTAAACCAACGCCCAAAGTCAGTTTAGGGCGTCAGTTCTAATTTAGAACCGATGCCTAAAGTAAAAAAAAAAAAATTAACTTTGGGCGTCGGTTCTAAAGTTAGAAGCGACGCCCAAAACTAACATTGGGCGTTGGTTTTTATCAAAATCGAGGCCCAAAGTTTTTTTTTTTTACGTTAGGCGTCGGTTCTAAATTAGAACCGACGCCCTAAACTGAATTTGAACGTAGGTTTACAACCGACGCCTAAAGTTGAGACTTTACGCATCTATTTCATATGCATCGCCGCTACAACCGACACATATTCCGTTTTCCAACCGGCGCGTATTCCTGTTTTTGTACTAGTGATTGGAAAATACTGCTTGGTCTTAAAAGAGAAGAAAGCTCTCTTTGCTGGAGAAGAACCAGATGGAAGGAGGCTCTGGTTCTTGAAAATGATAACATTTCCGGATTTGTACATTAAAGCAAATATTTGAAAATAGTGGTTCGACTTAAAAGAGGAGTAGAAAGCTTGTGCATGGAGAAGAATAAGATGGAAAAATGAAATAGACTTAATTCCTTAATGACTGCACTTGACTTTTGAGGAGGCATATCAGGATGTATCCCATATATCCTGATATATGCGGAGCAACCTCCTATTTGTTTCACCAAATTAAGCATTCCAATTCCAAGGACCGACCTTATATTTGTCTCAAAAAATTAATTCCAATTCTGATTCCAATTCCAATGTTGATTTTCTATTATCTTCAACAAATTAAAAAAAATAAAATAAAATAAAAAGTAATTTCATCTTCCTGTTTTCTAAATGTTTGATTTGTTAAAAAATAATTTTTAATACAAATTAATTGGAGTGTTTATAAAAATGATTAATTTGAAGTGATGTATGAATGGAAGTATATAATTTTCACCACCTTAGTTTCTTTCCATTAATTTGAAGTGATGTATGAATGGAAGTATATAATTTGAAGTGATGTATGAATGGAAGTGTTTGTAATTTTATTAGGTGACTTAATACCCTTATATACATTTTCACCACCTTAGTTTCTTTCCATTAAATTGAAATCCACAAAAAAAAAAAATGGATAAAATTGGAAATCAATGGCGTGGATTTAAAAATAGTACAAGTACATCCAAAGATTATAAACAACAAGAAGAGCAATGCAGAATAAAAAAATTTACCATCCAAGCAAATTCGATAACGTTAGTCACAATTCTTCTACTACTGGTCCGACCAAGGAAAAAAAACGTAACTTCTACTACTACTGAGCCGCACTGACATGAGAGATCTGTGGATTCTTGTCAACCTTTTGGTTCAAACAAATCTTGTGACATTCTTCACTCATTGCAATTGCAATTGCAATTGCTAATGTGGCAAAACGTTTTTTATGATATCCAAGGTGGAGAGAAAACCCAACTTTTGGTTCTGGTTGGACCTTATCAATCTAGCTTTCAACTTGGGCTGGCGTTTTTGCAGCAGTTTTACGGAATTCTTGAGCATTACACACTAATGGGTGAACTAGCGAGGTTTTGGGTTAACCAACATAAATCGTGTAGGAATTTGAGTATTGAGATAGGAAAAATTAGGTATTTGAAGCTGGGAGTTAAACATTATGTAGAGAGTTAAAATGATTTGGTCCATGATTCGTGTGATAAGAAATTACTCTATTTATAGAGTTTAAAAGGGACAAGAACAATACCTCTGTGATTCAAGTCTGCAAGCCCCGGATAGTAGAGAAACATTAACGTAGATACTGGTTGGACTTAAAAGAGGAGAAAGCTCTCTTCACGCATGGAGAAGAAACAGATGGAAGGAGGCCCCGGTTCTTAAAAATGAACACATTTCCGGATTTGTACATTAAAGCAAATATTCACTAGTACAAAAAAAAAGTATAAAAAAAGGGGAATGCACGTCGGTTTTTCAAAAAATAGATGTGTAAAAAAGGATGGTGGCATTTTCGTAATTATTTTTTAGGAAAACACGTTGGTTTGTCGTATGAATCGACGCGGAAAGTCGGACCGTCCGACTTTGCGCTTCGGTTCTACCAACGTGCAAAGTCGGCTGGTCCGACTTTGCACGTCAGTTCAAGGAGAACCGATGCGAGAAACCAACGTTTCTTGCGTCGGTTTTGCTTGAACCGACGCTCAAAGTCGGCCGGTCTGACTTTGCGCGTCGGTTCATATGACGCAGACGCGTAAAGTCTCAACTTTGGGTGTCGATTGTAAACCAACGCACAAGGTCAGTTTAGGGCGTCGGTTCTAATTTAGAACCGACACCTAAAGTAAAAAAAAAAAATTAACTTCGGGCGTCGGTTCTAAAGTTAGAAGCGACACCCAAAACTAACATTGGGCGTCGGTTTTTATCAAAATCGAGGCCCAAAGTTTTTTTTTTTTACGTTAGGCGTCGGTTCTAAATTAGAACCGACGCCCTAAACTGACTTTGGACGTCGGTTTACAACCGATGCCTAAAGTTGAGACTTTACGCGTCTATTTCATATGTGTCGCCGCTACAACCGACACGTATTCCTGTTTTTGTACTAATGATTGGAAAATACTGCTTGGTCTTAAAAGAGAAGAAAGGTCTCTTTGCTGGAGAAGAACCAGATGGAAGGAGGCTCCAGTTCTTGAAAATGATAAGATTTCCGGATTTGTACATTAAAGCAAATATTTGAAAATAGTGGTTCCACTTAAAAGAGGAGTAGAAAGCTCGCGCATGGAAAAGAATCAGATGGAAAAATGAAATAGACTTAATTCCTTAATGACTGCACTTGACTTTTGAGGAGGCATATCAGGATGTATCCCATATATCCTGATATATGCGGATCAACCTCCTATTTGTTTTACCAAATTAAGCATTCCAATTCCAAGGACTGACCTTATATTTGTCCCACCAAATTAATTCCAATTCTGATTCCAATTCCAATGTTGATTTTCTATTATCTTCAACAAATTAAAATAAATAAAATAAAATAAAAAGTAATTTCATCTTCCTGTTTCTAAATGTTTGATTTGTTAAAAAGTAAATTTTAATACAAATTAATTGGAGTGTTTATAAAAATGATTAATTTGAAGTGATGTATGAATGGAAGTATATAATTTTCACCACCTCAGTTTCTTTCCATTAATTTGAAGTGATGTAGGAATGGAAGTATATAATTTGAAGTGATGTATGAATGGAAGTGTTTATAATTTTATTAGGTGACTTAATACCATTATATACATTTTCACCACCTTAGTTTGTTTCCATTAAATTGAAATCCACAAAAAAAAAAAAAAAGGATAAAATTGGAAATCAATGGCGTGGATTTAAAAATAGTACAAGTACATCCAAAGATTATAAACAACAAGAAGAGCAATGCAGAATAAAAAAGTTTACCATCCAAGCATATTCGATAACGTTCAACAGAATTCTTCTACAACTGGTCCGACCAAGGAAAAAAAACG
The DNA here is from genome assembly GCA_963555705.1 of Ligustrum vulgare. Lineage (NCBI taxonomy): Eukaryota > Viridiplantae > Streptophyta > Magnoliopsida > Lamiales > Oleaceae > Ligustrum > Ligustrum vulgare. The sequence continues at coordinate 54,114,661 of OY743183.1, forward strand.
TAACTTCTACTACTACTGAGCCGCACTGACATGAGAGATCTTAGGATTCTTGTCAACCTTTTGGTTCAAAACAACTAAAAGTAAAATAAAAAAAACTCAAGAAATTTGGATGTAAATGTGTAATCACTAGTACAAAAACAGGAATACGCGTCGGCTGGAAAACCGAATACGCGTCGATTATAGCGGCGATGCATATGACGCAGACGCGTAATGTCTCGACTTTAGGAGTCGGTTGTAAACCGACGTCGAAAATCAGTTTATTGCGTCGGTTGTAATTTAGAACCGATGCCTAACGTAAAAAAAAATTAACTTTGGGGTTTAGGGTTTAGGGGTTAGGGTTTAGCGGTTAAAGGTTAGGGGTTAGGGTTTCGGGTTTCGGGTTAGGGTTTCGGGTTTCGGGTTTTGGGTTTTGGGTTTTGGGTTTTGGGGTTTAGGGTTTAGGGTTTGGGGTTTTGGGGTTTGGGGTTTAGGGTTTTTTTTTTTTTTAAGCAATACCACTAGTGTGGCTTATTTTATAACATAAAAATGAAAAACTACAAATAAAAGGAGGGGGGCATAGACCTGACCTCCAGCAAATGTAAAGTACGACAATGTAAATAACAATCGAAACAAAGAGCGTAAATACAATGTAGAATAAATGTGATCATGGGCATTCCCAGGGGTGGACCCTCATGTGTGTCATGGACCTGGTCATATGTCTGCTCTAGTACATGTCCTGATCATAGTGATCCGAGTAGTCTTCTGTGTACTCTGGGTCACTACCTGGTGAAGGATGACGTCTAGGACGTGGGACCTCTCTGATGGCAAGAGGATCACCCACCCATGGACCATGGATAGGGCGGAATGCAGGTGCCTCTGATCTCAAGATAGGGCCCATGTGTGATGTGGTTGTTCTAGTGATTGAGGGGACCTGTGGTGTAGGTGCTCCAGATGAAGATGAGGTAGCTGATGGTAAGTCTGCCTCAGTATTCTGCATGCAATCTCCTAAACCCATCCCATCAATGTCTCCCTGGATCTAAGCCTTCACCTTATCCTGTCTCGGGGTAGGAGCAGGAGTGGATGAAGGTGTGGAAGTTTGAGTACTAGAGGGCTTGGAAGATGGGGACTCTCCAAAAAGCTTGAGTACCAGGTCTTCAATGGCAAATCTCAAGGAGGATGTGATCTTCATGCGGTGTTTTTCCTTGAAGTGATCTAACAGAAGTTGCTTTTCCTTAGAGTGCTCTGAACCTAACTCTGTGAGTAGACCCTGAGCGAGAAGCTGTGGAGTTGTACCTGCTGACCCATGAGATGACTGTGCGGTCTCTGCAGATGGTGGGGAGCTGATGTATGAAACTGTGGGTGGTGCCTCTATAGGGGCCTGTGGAGGGTGCTCAGCTAAGGTAGGGACTGCCACTGAAATAGGCTGAGTAGATGTAGGAATGATCTGTGTAGTCTCTGTCTCAACCTGTGGTATGATCTTCGTAGTAAGAGTAGGTAACTGGGGAATCACTGGGATAACCTTTGTAGGTGCAGTACTGAGAGTCGAGACAGCCACAAGAGGTGGTATCATGGTGAAAGATCGCTGCTGCTGTAATGGATGAACTACTGGCGAAACAATAGCTGTGGGAGTAAGCTACTGAGCAACTGTTGAAGCAAGAGTCTGAATACGAACTGGCTGAGCTGAAGTAGTCAAAGCAATAGATTGGACTGTAGTAAGTGAGCATGGAATGGTGGAGGTGTGCTGAATAGAGATACCAGAAGAACTGGGGCCCTGCTGGCTGCTGGATGATCCTGGCACCGCCACTCACTGTCTGGGTTGATCATCAATCAACATCCCCTTTCCCTTATCCTTCACCCTATCAACAGGTTTCGGAGGAGGGGCAGAAGAAGTAATAACAGGAGGTGTAGGAACAGAACGAGGAGGAACAGGAGCAAGAGTTGTAGGCCTACCAATCAGACAGTTATCAACATTGTGCCCCAAATGTCTGCAACGGCTGCAAAAAATCGGCTTCTTATCATAAACAACATCCTGCCAATAGCCCGGATATTTCTCACGCTGAATCCATATGCGGCCCGAAAGAGCAAAAGACAAGTCAACCTCAATGCAGACCCTGGCCTCACTAGGCCTCCTCAAATCAGTAGTGGCCTCGTCAATGCGCAACGGTGTCCCAATAGCCTGAGCTAAAGCAAATAGAGCACCCTTTGCATGAAAATGTATGGGTAATAATGGAAAAGAGACCCAAACGGGGACGATAGGGCTCTCATGAGCGGGGTTAAAAGTAGGAGTCCACTTGGTGGCCCTCATAAGGCATCCGTCAATATACCATGAAGGCTTGAGGAAGAGTCGTGCATAATCATCCTCATGAGACAAGTGAATAAGGATATGGTGTGCATCAATAAGACCAATAGAAAATTCACCACAAAACCCAAATTTAAGGAAGCACTCACGAATCTTATTAATAGGGGGCTTCCTATTCATAAACTTTCCAACAAGTGTGAACTTGTATGGTGCAGCTAGAAACTGCTCATCCACATTGTAAAAAATAACTGCAGGCTCATTCAAGTGTAATGAGGGGTCTTAGTAGCGAACCTGTGGAGAAAGGAATCCAGGGGTGCTTGTGTGACTGATGCAAAGGACTTATTCTGGCTCCGCTCCGCCTGAGTGATAGTTGGCTTTCCGGCCAAGGCAACTACATAAGATATCTTATTCTGAGCCGAAGCCCCAGGAGATGTAGAAGGAGTCTCAGCAGTACGAGGAGGACGATTCACCAAAGGAGCCTTTCCAAGAGGCTTAGGAGCTGCCTTACTAGTAGGAGCAGGTGTGGGAACTTCAGTTGAGGCTGTAGGAAGAGATTTAACAGTCTCTTTTTGTGTGCTAGAAGGCACGCTACCCAATGCAGTTGAACCGGGAGGATTAGTTACCAAAGGGGTAACTCCAACCATTTTCTGATGTTCTGGAGCTGATGGAGCAGTTCCCATGATCAGATTTTCTGCAGAGAGCACAGAAATCGCTGCCTCTATTTGCGTGCTAGACGACACGTTTCCCAATGTAGAGCTATTAACCACAGTTGAGGTAACGGGGACCAAGCTTGGGTAATTTTGGGCTACTGAGATCAGTGGTACAATTGGTTGGCCGAGATTCTGCTCAGAATTCCCAGAAATCGCTACCTTGAAGTGCGTGCCATTATGCACGATTCCCAATGCATCATGAACCACAACATTTTCCGGAATTGATGACATTTCCATGGTTTCCAGGTGCTCTGGGACTGATTCTGGTGGTTTCAGACTCAAATTTGCAGTAGAACCCCCTTCCTCGATATGTGTGCCAAATGGCACGTTTCCCAATGCAGAACTACGCTCAAAATTAGTTGAATCCGGGGCTACCCCGAGGTAATATGGGGGCTCTGAATCCAATGGCGCAGCTCTCAAAACCAGATTCTGATCAGAACAGTACATAATTGTAGGGGCAGCTGCGGGCACAATTCCAAATGTTTGGTTGCCGGATGAATTGGATGGAGAGGGGGTTACCCCAGGGGTTTTCGGGTGTTCTGAAGTCGATGGAATCATTTCCGGGACCTGAATCAATCTGGAACACCCTGAAATTGGAATCCCTAAAATCGAACCTAGGGTTTCACCATAAACCCTAGGCGCCACAATTGAGTGTGGGGGCTGTTGGAGGATTAATTGTGGCTGGTTAGAGGGAAAAGGTGGTACGGTTGGATGAGGGGAAGGAGATGGTGGTGGTGGACCGCTGGAAATGGTCCCGACGGTGGCGAAAAGTGGGTTGGATGGGCGCGGGTTAAGACGGCTAGTGAGGGGCTGATTTTGGGCAATTGAAGGCTGGATATTTTGTGGAATTGGACATGGATTGGATGGTTGGGAAGGGCTTGAGAAGCCTCCTGTAGGGATGGAGGAATAGTACTCAAAATGTACAATAAAATCTGAACAAGGATGGAGATTGTCAAGATGCATTAATTGAGATGAAAAAGACAAGTGGAAGAGCATTAAATGCTAGGAAAGACATTGATGGGCACAAGAAACTAGGAAAGACACAAAATCAAGGTGATTTGAAGACTAAATCATGCTTTAATAAATTTGAAGTGCTGGAGGACGAAAATTCTGGAGATTTTGAGGGAGAAAACAGGCTGGAAATGGCAGATAAGACAGGGACCAATTTGCAAAACATTGATAGTTTGGGGACTAATTTGCAAACATCCAAAAAGTTGAGGACTGCTATGCAAATTTCAGCTTCTGGATCAGTTTCACATGTTTCCAACAGTGTTGAAAATTATTCTGGGCGGAATTTTGACGTAGGGACTGGTATGCAAATTTTGGAGAGTTTGGGGACTAAAATACAAAAATCAGAAAATTCAGGGACCAACGCGCAAATTTCAGGAAAATCAGTTTCTGGGGACCTGCAGACTTCAAAAAATGATGCTGGAAAGAATTTGAGTCTGCTTAGGACTGAGTTACAAAATTTTGAAGCTTCGGGGACTAACTTGCATGTTTTGGAAAAATTTGGGACTTGTATGCAAACATCTGAAAATTCAGGTTCCTTCTCCTCCCTAAGTCAAATTGGTTCTAATGCTATTATTCCATGGGATGAAGGCTCTTTGAAACAAAGTCTTACTCATCATTTTAAAAATCATGGAGTTAAAGTGGGACCTTGTTTCAAAGAGGCAATTAACGAGCTTGTTGGAAATCTTGTGCCTACTTCAAATAGTTCCTCATCCAAAATGTGTTCTCCACCAAGTGTTGGTAGTAAAAATAAAATTGTGGAGAAAATTCAAGATGACTTTGATTGTATGGGGATTGTGAACTTAATGTTGAAGCAAGCATTCCTTCTCAATCAACCAAAGATAGCTTGGAAGTTGCTCAAGCTCAAATTGTTGCTTATGAATCGGCACATTTCTCAAATCACCCAAGATATTCCGAGAACCAAATGCAAAATGTTGATGAAGAAAATGAATTCCCTCTTCGTGTTGGATTTAATGACAATGCTTCATGGTATTCGAGGTCCGATGATGATGATGATGGCATTGATGTAAGGCCACAACTTGGGGATGATTTTTTATTCAAGAGATCAACTTTTGAAGATATGCACCGAAGGAAGTGGGGGGATAGCCCTAGAAGAAGTCACCGAAGGCAAGGATCTTATTAGGCTTGCAAAAGGCCGCTGAGATCATTGTTTGTTTATTTGCTTTATGTTTACTCTATTTTTGTTGGGAGGGTTTTGGCCAAATCCCCCCTCCTTTGTACTCGTCCTTTTTGAAAATCTATAAAAATCGCCACCTCAGTGTGGTTTATATAAAAAATATCCCTAAACCCTAAACCCGAAACCCTAAACCCTAAAACCCTGAAATCCCAAAACCCAACCGAGCTTTCTCTCTCTAAATTTTTTTTCTCCTCCTTCTCTCTAGAAAATTTTTTCTCTTGCTAATTTTCCCCCTTTGGGGGAAGTGGCGCCTAGGCCACCGGATGTCTTACCTCCACCGCCGGCCACAAGTGAACCAACAATGGCCGAAGGTTCCTCCAAACAACTCCCATCCGAAGCCAACAAAGCTTGGAAGAAGTCATTTGCTTCAATTCTTTCTAAGGACTCTACACCAATTGTTCAACCAAAGGCTCATTTTATCCATGAAGGGAAGCCGGCCGTGTCTTTCTCGAGGGATGAGGTTCTTAAACTTTCTTCCCCCTTCAAGTTTGCCTTACTCGGAAAGTTCTCACATGGGAGACCTCAAATGGAAGTGATTAGAAAGGAGCTTAGAGCTTTTGTCTTCATTTGTGAGTTTTCTATCATTCATGTTGATTATAAACATATTTTAGTTAATTTCTCAAAAGAAGAAGATTATACTAGGTTTTGGCTTAAGAGTCCTTGGTATTTGGGTAAATTTCGAATGAGGGTGTTGAAGTGGAGCCCCTACTTTGTTGCTAGTGAAGAACCTTCTATATTGCCCTTGTGGATTAGCTTCCCAAATCTTCCCATTTTTCTTTTTGAAAAGTCCTCCATTTGTTATCTTGCAAGCTCCATTGGTAGACCTTTGAAAATGGATGAAGCTACATCGGAAGGGTACACGTTTAATAGAGCAAGGGTTTGTGTGGAGGTTGATTTGTTGAAAGAGATACAAAAAATGATATGGATTGAGTTTGATGGGGATGAAGGTAGGGTGGGGTTTTGGCAAGAAGTTCTTTATGAATTTTTTTTTCATATTGTTCTAAATGCAATCATCTTGGCCACTCGGTTTTGGATTGTAAATTAGAGTCCATGAAAGGGGATGGAATGAAGAATAAATTGAAGGAAAATAATCTTGAAAAGGTGAAGGAGCCAAAGGCGGTACCACCGCCGGAAGTGGTTGGTGGTGGCGGCCAAGGTGATGTTTTAAGGGGTAACTTGGTCAATAAGGATAGATGGGTCATTAGGGACCAAAATCTTGAGAAAAATGTGTTAATTCAAAATGAAAATACGTGTCTTTTGGAGGGAAATCCATCTTTGGTTGACCACAATCTTGTTGAAAGGACAACAACTCAAGAAAAGGACAAATCAACTAATACAAAATCAAACAAAAATTCTTCTCTTGGCCTTGAAAAGGGGGATGACGGTGGAAAGAAGGTGATGGACATGGGTAGGAGTAACAATTTGTGTTTCAACTCTTGTGCTTTCTTAAAAGTTGATGGGAATAGGGATAACTTTTGTCCAACAAAGGACAAGGCATTAATTGGTGAGAATGGGACGTGTGAGGAAGCTCTACCTGCATTGAAGAATTGTGAGGGGCTCAAAACACAAGGTAAGACTCAAAAGCAAGTTGATGGGCACAAAACACAAGGTAAGGTTCAAAAGCTAGCTTTTTTAAAGGCTAAATCTTGCTTTAATCAGTTTGGTGTGCTGGAGGACGTTTTTTCTGAACAAAATGATGAAGAAAACAGTCTGGAAATGACAGAAATTGCAGGGACCAATTTGCAAAAAATTGAAAGTTTGGGGACCAATTTACAAACAACCGAAAAGTGGAGGACTGCTGAGAAAATTTCAGATTCTGGATCAGTATCACATCTTTCCAACAGTGTTGAAAATGATTCTGGGCGGAATTTTGACATGGGGACCGGTATGCAAAATTTGGAGAGTTTGGGGACCAAAATGCAAAAATCCGAAAATTTAGGGATCAACTTGCAAATTTCAGGAAAATCAGTTTCTGGGGACCTGCAGACTTCAAAAACTGATGCTGGAAAGAATTTGAGTCCGGCTAGGACTGATCTAAAAAATTTTGAAGCTTCGGGGACCAACTTGCATGTTTTGGAAAAATTGGGGACTTGTGTGCAAACATCCGAAAATTCAGTTCCTGGGGACTTGCAAGCTGTGTCAAATGAATCTGGAACTGCTTTGAATTATGGAAGGACCCAAATGCACAATTTGGAAAGTTCGGGGACCAAAGTGCAAGAAATGAAAAATTCGGGGGCCAACAAGAAAAAGTCCGAAAATTCAGGTTCCCTCTCTTCTTTTGCTCAAGTTAATTCTGGTGCAATTATTCCATGGGATAGTGCCTCTTTTAAACAAGGTCTCATTCAACACTTTAAAAATCATCGAATTAAAGTGGGACCTAGTTTTAAGCATGCAATTGGGGAACTTGTTCAAAATATTGTGGGTGATTCTAATATTTCTTCGTCCAATGTTGTTTCTCCACCAAGTGTTAGTACCAAAAACAAAATTGTGGATAAGATTAATGATGATATGGATTGCATGGGTTTTGAAAATTGTGAACTTAATGTGGAAGCTAGAATCCCTTCGCAATCTTATAATAATTGTCTTGAGGAAGCGCGAGCTCAGATTGAGGCTTATGAACTGGCACACGAAATTTCGGGTCCTCGGCTCCTTGATGCTTGTGGGGGAAACATTGATGAGGCAAATGACTTCCCAATTGGTGTTGGTTTAAACGACCATGGTTGTAGCGACCGGGAATTTTCATTTCTTCTTAAATAAAATGTTTTAAAACTTAAAATGCGCGTCGCTACGACTTTTCCAATTTAATTTAAAAGAGTTTTCGTCTAGCCAAATTATAAATGAAATTAAATTAATTTCCATCGTAATTAAATTTCCGAAATTTATTTAAAATATTCCAATGTCACGATATTTTAATCTTAATTCAAAACTTTAACGATTTTAATGTCCAAATTAATTTATTCCGATATTTTGATCTTTGTCCAATTTAAATTCCTTTAACTCCTAAATTGAATTATTTTATTTGGACCAAGCACTTGGGTCCAAACACTCAAACTCAAATTCAAGCTTTATGCCCAATTTACAATCCTGTTCACGCTTCTCCCTCACGTTTGCATTTTCAGCAAGATTGTATCAAATTTCTCCAAATCAAGCCAATCAAATCGTTTGGGAAACTGAATCATAGATTTCCTTCCAGCTTCACCTCCTCCTTCCATACAGCTTGGATATCACAATCTTTCCATAAACTACAAATTTTGACCTAATCTACCAAAATTAAGTCAGCAACCTATGTTTATTTCTCACAATCCCTCACCCAGCGAGAATCACACAAAGCTTCAGCTTTTGGGTAAGCTCTCGACCCTCACAACAGCTGCACACGAATTTCCACAATTCCAAATCAACCACGGGACCTCCATTGTTCAAACCTCAACCACGGTCAAGACCAACAATCCTCAATCCAGCTACCACAATTATCAGTTGCAGCCCCAAACCACAACCACGAAACCTATGTATCATCATCTCCATCGCACCCTGCTCACAGCCATCAACGCAACCAATCGCCAATCACCATCGATCTGCACAAACCATTATGCACCAACCAACATCATCACCACCCATCCGAGAACAACCAACACTGCCCAGCTACAACCAGCAGACAATCAACATCGTCATCATCAGAATCAAACACCTTCACCGCAGACCACAAACCTGCAGCACCGTCACCTCCATTTTTCAAACACCCAGCATCATCATCACCATCATCATCATCATCATCTCCACGCCCAAAACGAACCTCAAACCCACACGCAGCCCACTCCCATTGTAATCCAAATCAAAACCCAAAACCCAGTAATAGATGAACCCCGACACTTACCTCAACCACCGCCGTAAGATCGCAGCCCTAAGTTCGAAATTTGAGTTTTGGTTGCACTTTGATTTCCGCGCCAGTCTCGCACAAATCCGCCCACAAAAACCCAGCCTTTTGTACCCCGTCACTTGCTACTCACCCCGTCGGCGTTGCGCCGGCGAAATCACCGGCAGTACTTTGACCATTTTTCCCAGTAGCTGCGTATATGGCGAGAGAGAGAGTTTGGAACGTGAGAGAGAGAGAAAATAGATCTGAGGTTAATATTGTGAATTCCAGAATTTGAAATGTTGGTCCCCAAGTTTTAAAGTCTTTCAAATCAGTCCCTATGTTTTTAAAATGATCATTTCAACCCTAAATTTCAAAAGTTATTATTTTAACCCCTAAGTATCAAATCCATTTTATTTCAGTCCCTGCTGATTTACTTTATTTGATTTTAAGCCCAAGTTTTAAAGGATTTACATTTTAGTCCTCAAATGTTTAATAGCAATCATTTAAGCCCCCATATTTTTTAAGTCTTTTGATTTTGTTCATATTGATTTAAAATGATATATATATATATATATATATATATATATATATATATATATATATATATATATATATATATATATATATGTGTGTGTGTGTGTGTGTGTGTGTGTGTGTGTGTGTGTGTGTGTAAATATATATATGTATATTTATAAATCTCAACTTTTGAAAATATTCATTTTAGTCCCTCAACTTTCAAAGTATTCATTTTAGTCCTCAGCTTTTGAAAACATCAATTTCAGTCCTCAAATTGTAAATTATCATATTTAAACTATAAATTTCTAAAGACTAAGGTAACTTATGGGCTAGACGAAGCGTACGGAGAATTAAGGAATGGAAGTCGTTTTCCCGCTCAACTTTGCCCTTGTCGAATTTGAGGTAGACTCGCCCCCACTAATTGATTTATATTATAATTACATGTGTTTTGTGGATTTGTGTGATTTTATGCTTAATTGCATGAGAAAAGAATATCTCTTTTGAGATAAAGAATTTATGTTATGCTGGGCATAACTTATCTGCTAGCCAAGAAAAGAAAAGAATGTGTTCATTTGCGTTCACTATGTGATGCCTATGAATAAGAAAAGAATGTCACTACATTATTTGCATGATTACGTGTTCAATTATCTTGTAAATTAATTACTGGCGATGAGTCTACTGAGTATTTCATTTTTGAAATGCTCAACCCGTTATTTTAACACCTTTTGCAGATTTCGGAGACGGTGGCGAGTGATGGGCAATGACGGCAAATTACAAATTTATATTTTTTAAAAGTCGTGAACTTTGAAATAATTATTTCATTTTATCAAGAACTGTCATTCTTATAAATTTGTACGAATTTACTTATTCCATTTGAATTATCGCTAAACTTTTATTCAATAAACGTGATATTTAATATTTAGTCATTTTTCGCAACAAAGTTTATTCAAGAATTTAGAAAAGTGACGTTCCCGCGCTCCTCGGAACTCGGGGCGTTACAAGATGGTATCAGAGCGGGTCTACGTTTCTGTAGACTTACAAAAAAAAAATTCTTTACAAAATAAGAAAATAAATTTTCTAAAAAATAATAGAAATAATGTTTTGACGACTTTTTGCCAGTGCCATCATTTTCCGCCGACTCCGAAGGTAACGAAGTTTAGTATGTTTACTTTATTTGTTTATTTCGGATACTTGAGAATAAATCTTTTGAGAATTTGACGAGAAAAGAAAGAAAAGATGAGAAAGAATTAGAAAAACTAGTATCCGAAATAAGGAGAAAGAAATTGAGTTTTGAAGCATAACGGGAATTTTTTTTTGAAAGAAAGGAAAAGAAAGAAAAACGAGTGTTGAGCATAATGGGAATAATATGATTTAAGAATGATTTCAAAATAATTTTTGTCCTCGAACTTAGAAATGATGAACCCTACCTGGACTTTGCATAATTGATTTTAGACATGGCACCATTTACGAGAAGTCAACAGAAAGGATTAGACAATATTTTCGAAATATCTATCGTTTAGATTAAACGAGAAATAGCAAGCTAGTTTTATGAAGTTGTGATGAGATGTTGAGATTATAAGTGATGTGATTTATTGAGACTTTTATGAGAAGAATTATGAAATTAGAGGTTTAAAGATTTGGTTCTTAATTATTGGGATATTTTTGGTGATACTGAAGTTTGTTGGAAATGTTGTCAATATTTAAATCGTTGTGGTCAAATGTGGAGTTATTTGTTATTGTTGGTTATGAAGTATACCTCTGGGTTGGATAAGTCCAAATTACAAAGGAGACTCTGCCTAGAATTTTATCATTTGGAATTAAGAGCATAATATGGTATGCAACCATTAAGGGAATTGAGGTTAGAATTGCAAGTTCATTTACACCATAAGCGAGATTTAGTAAATGATAAGTTATATTTTGAAAGATGAGTGAAGACAAGTATTATGGCATTATTGGGAAGAATCTAAATTATTCTTGGGAACGGATTGATCACCAGTAAGGAATGATCACTTGAATTGGAGAATATTATAAATTATGAGGATAGGAGATAATACTGTTGATTTATTTTGGAATTTGATCGGGTAGATATGTTAAAGATAAGCTGATGATATTATGTTGATTCGTGAATAATATGTTATTGGGTATAATATATCGAGAGAATATTCAAGTAATTGTTTTTAATTATTTTGGTGATGTTTTGTGATAAGAAGTTTTAGAGATGACAAATTATTAAGGTTTGATATGTTTTTAAAGCAATAGTAAAGATTTGGAGAGAATATTTAATGGGCTTACAGAGAGTAGTGAAGAGACGTGGTGTCATTTGGGTTATTGAACAATGACTTAAGTAGTCAGCAAATATTTCTTTATACAATGTTTAGAGGCTATGTTGAGAGCTTGCATTTTAGACCTTTGTGATGGTTAGGAAAACCATTTACCGTTTGTTGAATTTACATGTAATATGATTATTGGGAATAGTCAGTTATCATGAATGGGAGATATTGAAAATATTTTATAGTGAGATGCCTTAAAGGAGTAACAATTTATCCAAAATGAGAAATTGGGAACATGTGATTAAATGTTTGGGATTGTGTGAGATAATGATGATGGTCATAAGGTCATTTGAATACAAAAGGTACAAGAGATAATTATTAGGAATAATGCGATTTTCTTGGGTCAAGAATTTAAGGTGATAATGTATTGAAATTATGAAATAAGTTGACCATCCATGAATAAGTTATGTTTTATTTGGTTCTAAGTGGAATTTAAAAGAATGATGAATCTCAGTCATGGAAAATAAATCAGGTTTCCTCGTAATTTGAATGATTCACTGATGTACGTTAAGTTTTCATTTATGATACTAGAGAATCATGAGAGAAAAATTTTGGATGAAATTGATGAAAGAAACTTTATCAGGTCCTAGATTTGTACAAGTATTGATGAAGTATTAGCATTTGATCAGAGAAAGACTTATGATTTATCATATCTTGAAATTTTGGTGATTGTTAATGATGGTATCTTGTTTAGAAAATAAGAAATGAAATTTTATGTAATTGTTCTTGTGGAAAGAATTTGTGGAAAACAGAGATGAGACTTCACAGTGATGACTTATTTTGAAATGGTGTGCAGCGAAGTGACAATGGTAGAATCCAAGATTTATTAGTCTGAGAGATTGATATATAATCTTAGTGAGCGGATTGACGTATAAGGTTCACGTGATAGGTATGATGGTTATTATATTGAAATCTTAGAGAGATTGATATGAATATTTGAGGTCATATGATACGATGATAAGTGACAGGTTACATGATTACTACAAGATATGGTGACTAGACGGTAAATAGATATTATGGTTATCCCGTGAAGAATCGTGTGAATAGTGAGTTAATTGATCTTATTTTGATGGTCTATTACATTATGGTGAAATATTACATACGATTGGGAATTTTCATTTTGAGTCATAATATATGGATTTATTTAAGATTTTGGTGATGCAATTTCTATTAATTATTATCGGTTGTACTTTTGATGTGAGTAAAGTATTTTGCTACGAAAATAGGAAGCCGGAGAAGTTCATTTGTGTGACTTTCACTTATAATGGGATTGTATCTTTAAGTTAAGCAAACTTGATGAGGAATCATATATGATTCACAGAAGTTTTATTCAATGGTGATAGACTTAATCAGAGAATTTTTCATAGTGTGACATGAATTGAAGTTTTTGGAGAATTGGGAAAATTGAATCTTGAACTTCAGATTGGGAAATTAGTGAGGTTTCTCAAGTTTGAGAATATCATATCTGATCCTTATGATGCTGGCCCTCAGTTAGAATGAGTATGTGATACCGAGTACTTGATTCATGATTTAAAAGTATGGATTAAAGGATTTAAGTTTGAATTCTCCGATGTTGAAAAGGAAGTTTCAGTCGAACTTATAAATGATTTCGTTGGTACATCTTTTCAGAAAGATTCTGCCAAGTTTGGGTTTTGTACTCAATGTTTTAGAATTGATACCGCGTTTCTATGTTTTGGATCATAAGGATTTATTTTTTTATTAATCTTCTTGATTTTTAGGATTAAGCATTTGGGTCAATGAACATTTTGTGGTTTCGATATTAGTATAGATCCTATAAAAGGTACCTTTCGTTTTGACAAGAGAGGGAATTTAAGATCTCATTGCATCGGACCATTTAAAATGCTAGAGAAGTAGGTAATGTGGCTTATCGTTTGACTTCGCCACCAGAACTTGCAGATGTTCACAATGTCTTTCATGTTTACCTACCGAGAAAGTGTAGCGCCCCGAGTTCCGTATACTCGATTCACTACGTCATTTTCTGTCTAAATTTTTCGAATAATAATTTTGCGGAAGAAATAATTGAAATTCATTTTTGGCAACATTAAATAAACTGTAATGGCCGATAAAATTGAAAACATTTATGAAACCATTTGAAATAGTAAATCGAACCATTAATTTTGTAAAGAAATTGACAATGTCATAATTTCTCAAATAAATGAACTTCTCTAAATTATTCGATTGTTTGGAAAAATACGGAAATCATTAACGTCAAACTTTCAACCGTTTAACGATTATTGCCACCATCATTCATCGCTCGCCACCGTCTCCGAAATCTGCAAAACTGTTAAAAAGTAGGGTGAGTATTTCATGGGGGAAATACTCAGTAGACTCATCGCAAATTAATTTAATTTATAAGATGATTAAACACACAAATCCCGGCTCTTTATAAAACGGGCATTGATAGAGCTTCTTTATAAAACTGCTCTTGATAAAACTCATATTGTGCATTACAGCACGAGACATATTGTGAAAATAATAGGCTCTTTGAAAACATCTCTTTGAAAATAGTTCTTTGAAAACAGCTCTTTGAAAACAGTTCTTTGAAAATAGCTCTTTGAAAACAGCTCTTTGAAAACATCTCTTTGAAAACAGTTCTTTGAAAACAGCTCTTTGAAAACAACTCTTTGAAAACATCTCTTTGAAAACATCTCTTTGAAAACCATATACTTATAAAAACATTTTAATTATGCCAAGCATAATTTCTTTTGAAAGCATAACATAAGATAGGATTTAAATCCTCATAAACATAAAAGAACTTTACCGAACTTAGGTGGCAAGAATTCTTATGCAGTAAAATCATAATAACAGTAAAATCACAGTAAGTATACCAAGCATAATTTTTGAAATTCATAGGGATCAATTGCATCATAACATAAGATAGGATCGAAATCCTCATAAACATATGCGACAGGAATTTTACCGAACTTAGGTGGTAAATCCTCATAAACATATGGAAACACAGGAATTTTACCGAACTTCGTGGCAAATCCTCATAAACATAGGAGACACAAGAATGTTACCGAACTTCGTGGCAAGAATTCTTATGTGTAGCGCTACTAAAACTCCGGTCCCCTTAACATATCATAACTTATCATATGGGACCCAAAACAATCTTGGTAGATTGATTTCATAGCAATGATCCAAAAAAACATTTTCGTGAAGCATAGGGTATACTTACTTTTCGTAAAAACATAAAGTATATTTTCTTTTCATAAAAACATACTTACTTTTCATAACAACATAAGGTATATTTACCTTTCATAAAAACATACTTGCTTTTCTTAAAAATTGACTTTCACAAGTCACATGACATTCATATGAAATCATAATTTAAATCAATTAATAAGTGCGAGTCTACCTCAAATCCGACGAGTGCAAAGTTGAGCGGGAATGACTTCAATTTCTTTAAATTCTCCGTACGCTTCGTCTTAGCCAATAAGTCACTTTAGTCTATCGAATATATAGTTCAAAATGATAAATTATAATTTGATGACTAAAATTTATGTTTTGAAAGTTCAGGGACTAAATTGAATACTTTTGAAAGTTGAGGGACTTAAATGGATACTTTTGATAGTTGAAAGACTAAAATGGATACTTTGAAAGTTGAGGGATTAAAATGAGTACTTTTGAAACTTGGGATTTATAATCAAATGATTTAAATCAGCAAGGACTGAAATAAACAGTTTTAGAAGCTGAAGGACTGAAATAAATAATCAGCAAAACTTGGTACTGAAATAAAATCATTTTAGAAGGCTGGGGACTGGTTTGCAAAATCTGAAAATCAAAACAATTATTAAAAACGATTTTATTACTCTCTCTCACAACAAAACTCTCTCAAAATTGGAAGGTTCAGAGGCGATGAGAGCACGCGAGGCCTCTCACCCATTTCCGGCGCTACAACCGGCGATTGGCCGGCGGAACGTTGCCGCATGGTGGCGGCAAGAGGCGGCCAAGGAGTGTTTCAAATTTGAGGGATTGGGTGCGAGTTTTGAGTGCGAAACCGTGTGCGACCGTGGCTTGATTTCACGATTTTTCCGGCGAGTTTACCGGCGGTCGAGGTAGGTAAGTATTTGGGATAACTTATTCTGGGTTTTCAGTTTTGATTTTGGGTTTGATTTATGACTTAGGTTGATGGTTTTGGGTGGTGATGATTCGATGATTGGGTGATGATGACTTGGTGGTTTTACAGTGATTATGTTGGTGATGAAGATGGTGAGTTGGATGGGCTGAGTTGGTTGCGTGGCGGTTTGGAGCTGCAACGAAAACTGGTTGCAGGGTGGTTTTGATGTATTGGTTGCGATGATTGGGTTGTTGGCGATGATGATATTTTGGTGATTCGGCAGTGGTGGTATTTGCAGCGTAAGTGATTGATGAGGTGGTGGGGCTGACCGGTATTGATTTGTGGGGATGATGATAGTAGAGATTGGAAATGGCAGAGGCAGTGTTGAAATGTAATATTTTGAGGAAATCTGGTGATAGTGAAAATGGTGCAGTGTGATCCGGTTGAACTGTGGTTTTATGAATTGGCTGTGAATTGATTTCTTGGAAGTGTGACAGAGTCATGTGATGATGATGATTGGTGGTGCTGCAGGGGTTGAAGTGGGTAGTGAGGATGTTCAGTGGTTTGGTGTAGTGGTTGTTTGTGACATGGCTGAAGGTTGGCGAATTGGTGGTGCTTGACTGGATTGATGAAGTAATCGTCATGGCTATGGTTCAGTTTGATGGGTTCATAGTGGTGAATTTGATCTGAATGGAGGTGCTGGAAGTCATGGAAATCGTGTGTTGGTTTGAGCTGAGGAGAGAGGCTGGTGAGTAGTGGTTGCAGGCTATCCGAATTGGTTTCAGATTGATGTATATGATGGTGGATTGAATCAGAGGTGAGTTGAGCAATGTTTATAACGTTTGGGCTGTGAGGTTGATGATGATGAGGATTCCAATTGTATATAGAGAGAATTGTGGTGGTGTCCAAATCGAGAAGGTAGTGATGATGATGGAGAATATATCAAAATAGAATAAAAGATGGTGGAGAATGATGATGATGGAGAGGGTGGAAAACATCATAATTGGAAGGGTGGTGATGATAATGATTCAGGGTTGTGGGGTTGGAATTAGTGAAGTATGGGTTGGATGTTGGTGTTTAGTGGAAAGGGGTGGAAAAAGAAATGGAATTGATTGTGACTTGAAACCATTATGCGTGAGGATGAACTAAGTTATTGAAAATGAGATGGAAAGTGATCAATATGGGGACATAATAATTTTGAGGAGGGAATCATTTGAATGGAATAATTGAGATATTTAAATAAATTTGGAATTAAAAAATGATTTTGAAAATAATATTTTGAATAAATAATTAAAATAATCTAATTTTAGAAATTCGGATTTTAATTTAAAATCGAACAAATTCGATGTTTTGCAAATAATACTTTGAATAAATAATTAAAATAATCTAATTTTAGAAATTCGGATTTTAATTTAAAATCGAACAAATTCGATATTTATTGACTTGGCTAGACGAATCCGTCGCGGCGTTAACTTCAAAATAATGGGTGAAATAGTAGCGACACAATTTTCTAAATATTAAAATAATTATAAAATTGCGTAAAATTCTGAGTCGCTACAGAAAGTGTGTTCATGATTCAAATCATAGGGTGAATTATAAGCTTATTGCAGTTCAGAAAGATTTGTCTTATGAAGAGGCACCTATGTGCATAGTAGAGAGAGAAAAGTCCATGTTGTAAAAAAAAACAAAGAGATTCCTTTAGTCAAAGTCCAGTGGGGTAGACATAGTAGCGATGAGGCTACATGAGAAAAAGAAGAAGAAACTCTGGCCAAGTATCCAGATATTTTAGACCAGGTAAGTCTTAAATTTCGAGGACGAAATTATTTTAAGGTGGTAGGGTTGTAGCGACCGGGAATTTTCATTTCTTTTTAAATAAAATGTTTTAAAACTTTAAATGCGTGTCGCTACGACTTTTCCAATTTAATTTAAAAGAGTTGTCGTCTAGCCAAATTATAAATGAAATTAAATTAATTTCCATCGTAATTAAATTTCCGAAGTTTATTTAAAATATTCCAATGTCACGATATTTTAATCTTAATTCAAAACTTTAACGATTTTAAAGTCCAAATTAATTTATTCCGATATTTTGATCTTTGTCCAATTTAAATTCCTTTAACTCCCAAATTGAATTATTTTCTTTGGACCAAGCACTTGGGCCCAAACACTCAAACCAAAATTCAAGCTTTAAGCCAAATTTACAATCCTGTTCACGCTTCTCCCTCACGTTTGCATTTTCAGCAAGATTGTATCAAATTTCTCCAAATCAAGCCGATCAAATTGTTTGGGAAACTGAATCATAGATTTCCTTCCAGCTTCACCTCCTCCTTCCATACAGCTTGGATATCACAATCTTTCCATAAACTACAAATTTTGACCTAATCTACCAAAATTAAGTCAGCAACCTATGTTTATTTCTCACAATCCCTCACCCAGCGAGAATCACACAAAGCTTCAGCTTTTGGGTAAGCTCTCGACCCTCACAACAGCTGCACACGAATTTCCACAATTCCAAATCAACCACGGGACCTCCATTGTTCAAACCTCAACCACGGACAAGACCAACAATCCTCAATCCAGCTACCACAATTATCAGTTGCAGCCCCAAACCACAACCACGAAACCTATGTATCATCATCTCCATCGCACCCTGCTCACAGCCATCAACGCAACCAATCTCCAATCACCATCGATCTGCACAAACCATTATGCACCAACCAACATCATCACCACCCATCCGAGAACAACCAACACTGCCCAGCTACAACCAGCAGACAATCAACATCATCATCATCAGAATCAAACACCTTCACCGCAGACCACAAACCTGCAGCACCGTCACCTCCATTTTTCAAACACACAGCATCATCACCATCATCATCATCATCATCTCCACGCCAAAAACGAACCTCAAACCCACACGCAGCCCACTCCCATTGTAATCCAAATCAAAACCCAAAACCCAGTAATAGATGAACCCCGACACTTACCTCTACCACCGCCGTAAGATCGCAGCCCTAAGTTCGAAATTTGAGTTTCGGTTGCTCTTTGATTTCCGCACCAGTCTCACACAAATCCGCCCCCAAAAACCCAGCCTTTTGTACTCCGTCACTTGCTACTCACCCCGTCGGCGTTGCGCCGGCGAAATCACCGGCAGTACTTTGACCATTTTTCCCAGTAGCTGCGTATATGGCGAGAGAGAGAGTTTGGAACGTGAGAGAGAGAGAAAATAGATCTGAGGTTAATATTGTGAATTCCAGAATTTGAAATGTTGGTCCCCAAGTTTTAAAGTCTTTCAAATCAGTCCCTATGTTTTTAAAATGATCATTTCAGCCCTAAATTTCAAAAGTTATTATTTTAACCCCTAAGTATCAAATCCATTTTATTTCAGTCCCTGCTGATTTACTTTATTTGATTTTAAGCCCAAGTTTTAAAGGATTTACATTTTAGTCCTCAAATGTTTAATAGCAATCATTTAAGCCCCCATATTTTTTAAGTCTTTTGATTTTGTTCATATTGATTTAAAATGATATATATATATATATATATATATGTGTGTGTGTGTGTGTGTGTGTGTGTGTGTGTATATATGTATATTTATAAATCTCAACTTTTGAAAATATTCATTTTAGTCCCTCAACTTTCAAAGTATTCATTTTAGTCCTCAGCTTTTGAAAACATCAATTTCAGTCCTCAAATTGTAAATTATCATATTTAAACTATAAATTTCTAAAGACTAAGGTAACTTATGGGCTAGACGAAGCGTACGGAGAATTAAGGAATGGAAGTCGTTTTCCCGCTCAACTTTGCCCTTGTCGAATTTGAGGTAGACTCGCCCCCACTAATTGATTTATATTATAATTACATGTGTTTTGTGGATTTGTGTGATTTTATGCTTAATTGCATGAGAAAAGAATATCTCTTTTGAGATAAAGAATTTATGTTATGCTGGGCATAACTTATCTGCTAGCCAAGAAAAGAAAAGAATGTGTTCATTTGCGTTCACTATGTGATGCCTATGAATAAGAAAAGAATGTCACTACATTATTTGCATGATTACGTGTTCAATTATCTTGTAAATTAATTACTGGCGATGAGTCTACTGAGTATTTCATTTTTGAAATGCTCAACCCGTTATTTTAACACCTTTTGCAGATTTCGGAGACGGTGGCGAGTGATGGGCAATGACGGCAAATTACAAATTTATATTTTTTAAAAGTCGTGAACTTTGAAATAATTATTTCATTTTATCAAGAACTGTCATTCTTATAAATTTGTACGAATTTACTTATTCCATTTGAATTATCGCTAAACTTTTATTCAATAAACGTGATATTTAATATTTAGTCATTTTCCGCAACAAAATGGTATCAGAGCGGGTCTACGTTTCTGTAGACTTATAAAAAAAAAAAATTCTTTACAAAATAAGAAAATAAATTTTCTAAAAAATAATAGAAATAATGTTTTGACGACTTTTTGCCATTGCCATCATTTTTCGCCGACTCCGAAGGTAATGAAGTTTAGTATGTTTACTTTATTGGTTTATTTCGGATACTTGAGAATAAATATTTTGAGAATTTGACGAGAAAAAGAAAGAAAAGATGAGAAAGAACTAGAAAAACCCGTGTTTTTATTTACTTTATGTTTGCTTTGGTTTTTGTTCGGAGGGTTTTGGCCTAGTCCCCCCTCTTTTGTACTTTTCATTTTTGAAAATCTAAAAAAATTGCCACCTCAGTGTGGTTTACCTTAAAACCCTAAACCCTAAACCCAAAACCCAAAACCCCAAACCAGCCTCTGCATATCAAGATTCATCGGGAAATCTCGCATTGGGATGCGTGCCCGCAGCTGCTCCAATGAATTCGTATGGTTCCGATCAGAATCTGATTCTGGGACATGTACCATTGGATTCAGAGCCCCCATATTACCCTAGGTTAGTCCCAGATTCCACTAATTTTGAAGATAACATGACATTGGGAAACGTGCAATTTGGCACGAATAACGAGGCTGCGATTTCTTGTGCGATTCAGAATTAGGAACCATCACCATTGGTTCTGGAACACCTGCAAACCATGGGAATGATACAAAATCCTCTTTATTCCGTTACTTGTGGGGTTAATTCTACGTTGGAAAATGTGCGTTTTGGCACGAACTTCGAGACAGAACA
Source organism: Ligustrum vulgare (assembly GCA_963555705.1). Lineage (NCBI taxonomy): Eukaryota > Viridiplantae > Streptophyta > Magnoliopsida > Lamiales > Oleaceae > Ligustrum > Ligustrum vulgare. The sequence goes on from OY743183.1 coordinate 54,135,796, forward strand.
CTCTGGTGCGAATTTGGGTCTAAAACCTTCACCATCAGTTCCAGAACACCTGAAAACCATTGAAATGTGATCAATTTCCAAAAATGTTGTGATTCAATATGCACTGGGAATTGTGCATAATGGCACGCACTTCGAGGCAGCGAATTCTGGGAATCCTGGACAGCATCTCGGCCAACCAGCATTACCACTGATATCAGCAGCCCCAAATCACCCTAGTTTGGCCCCGGGTTCGTCTAATGTTGTTGGTATCTCTACATTGGGATTCATGCCTTCTAGCACGCAAATCGAGGCAGCGATTTCTGTTCTTTCTGCAGCGAACCTGATCATGAAACCTGTTCCATCAGCTCCAGAACAGATAAAAACAGTTGGGGTCACTTCTTTAGTAACTAATCCTATATGTTCCACTACATTAAGGGTGCCTTTGAGCACGCAAAACGAGGTAGATAATTCCGTTGCAAATGTCTCAACCCATGTTCCCAAACCTGCTCGTACTGATTTAGCAGCCCCACAGCCTAATTGGAAAGGCACCTCTGGTTAATTTGGAAAAGGAAAATGCTCCTGTGGTTATTGCTCCACCACCCCCGGATGCACGGCGTCCTCCTCTACGTGGGCAACCATAGGCCCCTCGGGCTCCCCCACGTGCTAATGCAGCTCGGCCTCGTGCCACTGAAACATCTACTACAGCTCCAGGAATGCCAACACAGAATAAAGTCTCATATGCGGTTGCTTTGGCTGGAAAGCAATCTATTACTCAGGCTGAGAGTAGCCAGAATAAATCATTTGCATCAGTCACACAAGCCCCACCGGATTACTTCCTCTACAGGTTTGCTACTAAGACCCCCTCATTACACTTGAATGAACCCGCTGTTATATTTGATGATGAGGATGAACAATTTTGGCTGCGCCATACAAGTTCACACTTGTTGGCAAATTCATGAACAGGAAGCCCCCTATCAATAAGGTACGTGAGAGCTTCCTTAAATTTGGATTTTGTGGTGATTTTTCCATTGGTTTAATTGATGCACAACACATTCTTATTCATTTATCGCACGAGGATGATTATGCTCGGCTTTTCCTCAAGTCGTCCTGGTATATTGATGGGTGCCTTATGAGGGCCATCAAATGGACTCCTGGATTTAACCCTACGCATGAGAGCCCTATTGTTCCTGTTTGGGTTTCTTTCCCACTTTTTCCCATACACTTTCGTACAAAGGGTGCTTTATTTGCTTTAGCTCGGGCTATTGGGACTCCGCTACGTATTGATGAGGCTACTACTGATTTGAGGAGGCCTAGTGAGGCCAGGGTCTGCATTGAGGTTGATTTGTCCTTTGCTCTTCCGGACCGCATATGGATTCAGCGTGAGAAATATCCGGGGTATTGGCAGCCTGTTGCTTATGATAAGAAGCTGATTTTTTGCAGTCGATGCAGACATTTGGGTCACAGTGTTGATAAATGCTTGATTGGAAAACCTACTGTTGTTGTTTCTGCTCCTCCATCTTCTCCTTTAGTTCCCACTGATCTTGTTCTTACTACTTCTGCCCCTCCTATGATGCCTGTTGATAGGATGAAGGATAAGGGTAAGGGGATTTTGACTGAGGACCATCCTAGAAAGTGGGTGGCATTGCCCAGAGCATCTAGCAGCCAGTAGGGCCCCAGTTCTTCTGGTATCTACATACAGCACAGTTCCCCTGCGGTGACCGCTTCCAGTATCCCATGCCCAGTTACTGCAGTTCAGTCTATTGATTTGTCTACTTCAGTTCATCCAGTTTATAATCAGGCTCCTACTTCGACAGTTGCTCAGCAGTATCCTCCTGCAGCTTTTGTTTTGCCTGTGGTCCAGTCTTTACCGCAGCAGAGTTCTCTCACCATGACGCCACCTCTTGTACCTGTTCCAGCTATCAGTATCGCCCCAGCTTCCTTTTCTGATCCGTTTCTTGTTGATATTCTTTTGAGGCAGGAGGCCTCTGATGAGGGTGTGACTCATCCTGTTGGTACTCTTGCAGCGGTTCCTTTTGAGACTCCTCCCATTTTCCATCAGAACTTGGAGGCATCTGTCCCTTCAGATTCTGGTAATCATTCTGACACTGAGAGTACTGCCCAGTTGGAGGTTCACCAGTAAGGAAATTTTCGGAGATCTTCGACTGATGATTTAGTTGGTCTGACTCAGCGTACTGAGGATGATGGGTTTATTCCGATCACTCGGAAGAAAAACCCGTGTGCCGCTTGTTGACCACAAAATCCGGATGGACCTTGGACCAACACGTCTCAGCTCCTCCCTCTTGAACACGTGGATCTCCTACGCACTGTGACAAACAATCAGTATGCAAAGGGGGCCGAGGTGGCTCCCGTTTGCATTCCGATGCCTAAGTCAGCACTCATTTTGGGCAAATGTATATTGGGTGCGGGAAATATAAATGTGTAGAAGAGAGAAAAGGGAGTGAGAGAAGTATAGAGTTCAGAGTGAGAAATTGCTAACCCTCTACTTGGAGACGATTGTGCTTCATTTATAGTGGAACTTCTTGTCTCGAATTGCGACACGTGGCATACTTTACACTTGTCATCTCCCTAGCTTATGGATGTGACAATCTTGCTTTTCAACCGTAATCATTGCTACATTTCGTAGGGGATGGGCGCCTGTCACGTCTGGGTACAGGCAGTGTCCCATCACTGACTCTATCTCTCTCTTCTGGTCAGCGCCATAAAGCGCCCCGGCTGAGTATAAAGCACATCGGCTAGGGCGTTAACCAGGTCGGCTAAAGAGGTTTGCTTGACATACCACCTCGACATTCATCCCAAGGTGATATTTTAGGCCTTAGCTGTGGGTCAAGGTCCGTTGGGCCACCGTTGGGCCTTCGTTGGTGGGTCACTGTACCCTTCTTTGGGCCCGTATTCAACACTAGTCCCTCAAATCCGAAGGGATCATTCATGGTCGTGTAGGATTTGCCATGATTTCACAGCATTAACTTTTTAGGGAGTCAATAATGAAATTCCTTAGGTAAGGCTCAGTTCCATATCATAGCCGACCTTCTGCCTCGAATTTTCTCTCCCTACTGGCCAGGATCATATCAGCGCATTTCCTAGGCGGCGCACTCAATTCGGAGGAGCTATCGGTATTTATTTCCAAGAAATATATATATAAAATGGGAGGGGGGCAGCATTTCGCAGCGCGTGGCATGCACTGTGGTAGCTGAACGGTTTTTGTCCCTCCCTTTGACGGCTGGCGCTTTGATTAGCTCATTTTCCAAGAAGCATGAGTTACCCACATTAATCATGCGGCTCACGAAACTCAAGGAATCTAGACCGTTAGGATGCCTATAAATCCTTCTTCATTTTACCATTTCACCTTTTACCATTTTCTTAGAATCTTTGCAGCCATACTTTGCGCCGTCTCTCTCTTCCTTGCGAGTTTCGTGTCTTTTCTTCAAGGGTTTTCTACCCAACATCCACCCTTAACGTTCCACAGTTTTCCTTGGCGAGTTCTTCATTTCAAGTGCACAGTGTCAAGCATTCGTCTTTTGAAGGTAAATCTCTTGATCCCTGTATATGCAAGACTTTCTTATTTTTAGTTTCTCATTGTGGGTTTGAGAATTCTGTTTTTGCACTTTGTTTTTCTTTTGTTGAGTCTGACTCTCCTTTAAAACAAAAATAAAAAATGGAAAGAGTTGGGGGAACGGGTTCATAGGAAATGTTAGCGATGGCGGTTCCCATCAAAGGTTTCTGCCCCATCTCTTTATCGGTTTTTAGTTCCCGTTTCTTTAGGGAGCAGGTTAAGAGGAGAAATAGGAAAACCAGTGGCATAATTTATTTGAGTGATTCTGACAGCGAAGAAGAAAAACACCAGAACTACATGGCTCATCTGTCATCCGAGGAGGAATCTTCGCTTAGGGAACTCCGAAGCAAACGAGCCAGGGACTTGGGAGGAGAAATGGCGGCGGGCTCCTCTTCAGGTCACCAGGACCTCGGCTTGATCGTTAGGGCACCGTTTAGGGCGCATAGGGAAGAGTTGGGTTTGACTGCTGAGGAGATCGCTCAGGTAGAAGATTGGGTTGACCAGGTCAACAAAGTTTCGGGCTACCATGTCGACCCCGATCCAAACCCAGAGTCATGGGAAAGCAGTGAGATTGCTACTGAAATTCGAAGGATCGATTTGGCCTCGGCTTCAACAAAATTCAGGTTGCCAGAAGGGGTCCATCTGGTGCTCCCTACCCCTTCCTGCCGACCTTGCAGCCCTCCCCCGGACCAGGCGGCTATATGCCACGATGCCCTTTCTTGCGGGATGAGGCTCCCCCTGCATCCCTTTTTCAGGGCACTGCTTAGGAGCTATAACTTGTGCCCCTACCAGCTGGCCCCCAATTTCTGGACTCAGGCTGTGGGGACTTGGTTGGCGTGGCAAGAGGTCAACCCGGATCATCCCATCTCACTGCACATCATTCACACTCTCTATACTTTGAAGAAATCAGTTAGGAGGGAGAGAGACGTGAGATCGGATGTTAAGGATTGGTATTATTTGTCCCCCAGAGGTTCTTATACTCCCGTTATTACCGGTCACCCTACCTCAATAAAGAACTGGAGGAACCAGTGGTTCTGGGTTGCTGGGGAGTGGCAGAGTTCCGCTGTGGACCCTAGTCCAGAAATTACAGTTCCCCGAACTCTTTCCCTACCTAGTGAGTCTTATATTTGCTTTAGAGTCTTTAAGTGTCATGCGTCTTTTGCTCTTTCATCCATACTCACTTTTCTTGACTACTTCTTAACATATTATTGGCTTATGGCATGGGACACTTTTGCCCATCTCCTCCCTGACGCGGATCTAGCGGCAGTGAGGCGTCTATTTGCCTACAAAGGCACTTTCCAAGGGGTCATACAACAGAACAAATTATTCGTTAAACACGGTCTTATGCGAGCTATGAGTAAGTTCGCCTCCTTATTGCTGTTACATCTTGTGTTTGTTCATTTTTTTTTTATATATAACCCCCATTGTCCTCCTTTCCTTGCTAGGTTCCAAAGAATTCCCAAAGATTTCTTTAAAGGGCCTCATGGCTACGAAGGTTCCTCCGGCTCTGCGCCATGGGAGCGAGGTTGAAAGAAAGCAGAAAGCGATCTTGGCCGACCTGCAAATTGGGGTGGCAAGAGAAGTGTCTAAGAAGTCTACTGCCCAGCTTCAGGGCCCTCTCCCAGCTCTACTGCCACCGCCCACTTTGCTGCCAGTGGGTCCCCAACAACCCAACATTGCTGGAGAGGCTGATCCTGAAAAAGGCGTCGCCAAAGGGAAAGGGAAGAGGTCGGATAGAGGCGGACCCAAGAGGGGCAGGGAGACTAAGGATGCCCCAGTGCCACCTTCCTTGTCCGAGGACATTTCTGAGCAAGCACTTGAGGAGGAGCCTGCTCCCTTAAAAAGGCTCAGAAGGGGAAAAGGCAAGGAGTCCACTTCCGCACCTCCGCCATCAATGATCGAGGAACTGGAGGACGAGCCATCCATGCCCATGCCGGGCTTGGCTTATGAAGTGACACCAGAAGGGGCGGAAGAGCTTAAGCATATTAAAACCAGCATCCTCCCCAGAGATGTCACTTTCAACCCTTCATTGTTCGAATCACCCAGTTTGCCTCCAGCCAGGGCGGCCTTAATTACCGAACAGTTTTGGACAGAGGGTTAGGCCGCCTTTTCCTCCAGTGCTACTCCGTCTCGGAAGCTGCTCGCTGCTAAGGCTATGAACGCCAGAACTCTGGCTCTCATTGACGAGGTAGAGTCCTCCGTGGAGGTAGCTCAACGGGATAAGAGGGATGCTGAGACTGCTCTCCGCCACGTTGACAATATGCTCAAGGAGATTAATGACCTTAAGGTCCAGCTGTCCATAGCCCGCAAATCTTCTTCAGAAGAGAGGGCTAATGCGAAGCGCCTCCAAGAGGACAATGACAAATTGAAGCATGACCTCCATGCCTCTGAATCAGACGTGGCGGCCTTATGCAAAAAATTGGATGATTCCAATCGTGCACAGTCTATTGCCTCTGAGGCCCTGGCCGCCGCTAATGCAGCCAAGTTGAAGCTAGAAGCTGAGGCGGCAGCTGTAAACGAAAAACTGGGGAGGGAGCTGGAGGCTAGGGCGAAAGCAGAGGAGGACCTTGCCTCGCTGGAAAAACACATGCAAACGAGGATCACTGAAGTCTTGGAACAGACCGTCGCAACACGGGTGGAGAATGCTTTAAAAACTAGAGTGTCGGAAGCTGTCCAGGACTTCAAGGACACCTTTGAAGAGACCCCTGAGTATGAGGCTATGCAGCGGGTTTTTGGGAACTTAGGGGCTAGGATGGCCTTGGGGGACGTGAAGGAAGCTTTTCCAACCTTGGACCTGTCCTCCATTGAAGCATTTTACCCCGAGCCTTAAGATGCTCCTGCAGATCCTTTAGACGCATCCAGCAAGGGTTCTCCAGAAGGCATTCCTCCACAATGATCCTCTTCCATCTTTTACCTTTTTGTTAGTTAGTATGTTCGTTTCCGTTTTCTTCTTCTTCCCCCTTTTTTTTTGTGAGTTCCCCGGCACCTAATATTGTGAGTGTAGCCTTTATTTGATTTGTAAATGCCTCATTTTCATGAATGGAATGGTCTACTTATATTTCGGCGTAGCAACATTTCTAACTGTTTAATCATGAATATTTCCAAGTGCGAGTGTTTCCTAATTGTATGATGATATGTGGGGCATTGTGAATGTGTGTCTGTAAATGTCTTGATTTGTAAAATACACCTGATTTAGAGCACCTCGGATAGGCATAACTTAGTTCGGCTGAAGGGGCTTCTGTGCCTTTCCTCCTCGGCCATTAGTCCAAGGCGATATCTAAACTTTGGTCATGGATGGCCATATGGCCATATTTTGGGCGTGCTAGTCCCTCAAATCCGATGTGGTCATTCATGAGCGGATCGAATTTGTCATCACTTCGCAGCAATAATTCTATTCAAGTTTAATCATTCGCTATACCCCCAGATCCGACACAGTTGATGTACTTACGTTTGCTAATTAGATCTGATCTTGACCAACCTTTGAGCAATTTCATCTTAAAACTATGTGACATCTATATTTACAACTTTATATGAACCTCTGTTAATGTCGCAGTGTAAATTCACCGGAGTCCCTTGTTTTTAACAAAGATCCTACCTGGCGGAGGCGTGTGGTATTTGCGGCCAAAATAACATAAGAATTTTTTACGTTTGTCTTTTACGCTTATGCACACAGCACTTAGTATATATATATATATATCTTGCAAACGCTTTGTCCGAATGTATGAACTAACTTAACGCACCAAGGATTTTGGTTTATGTGACAACATTTGATTATATTTGAATGATTCCAAACATATTGCGCGGTGAATGACGGTGAACGAGTGCAACACCTTAGATTTGAGTGGTTCGAAGCATTTATCATATTAAAACTCCCAATCCTTACGTGGTGATCGTAGTTTAGCCTTATGAGAGTCCCTTGTCCTTAACAATTTTTATGCATAGTGTGGACATATGGCGTCATGACAAAAATAATTTTAGAATGTGCGTTTATCCATTATGGTTGTTGAATAGAGATTGGCATAATTTTTAACGCAGCTCGCCCACGATTTTTTGAAATAATATGATAATGTTGCAATTATAGAGGAATTTAGTTTTATTGAAAATAACGGCGAAGGTGGTCCGTATTCCAAGGATTACATAGAGGTACTCCAGACAAGTCCTCAATTATGTATGTTCCGGGCACCACCTCGGCAACGACCTTGTAAGGGCCTTCCCAGTTAGGACCCAGAGTCCTTACTCTTGGCTCCTGTGTTGAAGGAAGAACCTTTTTGAGGACCAAGTCCCCAATATTAAAGCGTCGACTCTTCACCCTTTTGTTGTAGTATCGAGCCATCTTTTTCTGGTATTTGGCCATTATCTCTTGGGAATCATTCCGCTTTTCCATGAGGAAGTCTAAACCGGCCCTTTGCACTTCCTCGTTCCTAACTTCGTCATAATGAATTTGACGAAGCGTAGGGATTCCGATTTCGACGGGGCATACCGCCTCGGCTCCGTAAGCCAGCGAGAAGGGTGTTTCACCAGTAGCGGTGTACGAGGTGGTTCGAAGCGCCCATAACACTTGTGGTAGCTCGTCTACCCACGCGCCCTTTCTGAATTCCAACTTCGAAGCAAACGAGCCAGGGACTTGGGAGGAGAAATGGCGGCGGGCTCCTCTTCAGGTCACCAGGACCTCGGCTTGATCGTTAGGGCACCGTTTAGGGCGCATAGGGAAGAGTTGGGTTTGACTGCTGAGGAGATCGCTCAGGTAGAAGATTGGGTTGACCAGGTCAACAAAGTTTCGGGCTACCATGTCGACCCCGATCCAAACCCAGAGTCATGGGAAAGCAGTGAGATTGCTACTGAAATTCGAAGGATCGATTTGGCCTCGGCTTCAACAAAATTCAGGTTGCCAGAAGGGGTCCATCTGGTGCTCCCTACCCCTTCCTGCCGACCTTGCAGCCCTCCCCCGGACCAGGCGGCTATATGCCACGATGCCCTTTCTTGCGGGATGAGGCTCCCCCTGCATCCCTTTTTCAGGGCACTGCTTAGGAGCTATAACTTGTGCCCCTACCAGCTGGCCCCCAATTTCTGGACTCAGGCTGTGGGGACTTGGTTGGCGTGGCAAGAGGTCAACCCGGATCATCCCATCTCACTGCACATCATTCACACTCTCTATACTTTGAAGAAATCAGTTAGGAGGGAGAGAGACGTGAGATCGGATGTTAAGGATTGGTATTATTTGTCCCCCAGAGGTTCTTATACTCCCGTTATTACCGGTCACCCTACCTCAATAAAGAACTGGAGGAACCAGTGGTTCTGGGTTGCTGGGGAGTGGCAGAGTTCCGCTGTGGACCCTAGTCCAGAAATTACAGTTCCCCGAACTCTTTCCCTACCTAGTGAGTCTTATATTTGCTTTAGAGTCTTTAAGTGTCATGCGTCTTTTGCTCTTTCATCCATACTCACTTTTCTTGACTACTTCTTAACATATTATTGGCTTATGGCATGGGACACTTTTGCCCATCTCCTCCCTGACGCGGATCTAGCGGCAGTGAGGCGTCTATTTGCCTACAAAGGCACTTTCCAAGGGGTCATACAACAGAACAAATTATTCGTTAAACACGGTCTTATGCGAGCTATGAGTAAGTTCGCCTCCTTATTGCTGTTACATCTTGTGTTTGTTCATTTTTTTTTTATATATAACCCCCATTGTCCTCCTTTCCTTGCTAGGTTCCAAAGAATTCCCAAAGATTTCTTTAAAGGGCCTCATGGCTACGAAGGTTCCTCCGGCTCTGCGCCATGGGAGCGAGGTTGAAAGAAAGCAGAAAGCGATCTTGGCCGACCTGCAAATTGGGGTGGCAAGAGAAGTGTCTAAGAAGTCTACTGCCCAGCTTCAGGGCCCTCTCCCAGCTCTACTGCCACCGTCCACTTTGCTGCCAGTGGGTCCCCAACAACCCAACATTGCTGGAGAGGCTGATCCTGAAAAAGGCGTCGCCAAAGGGAAAGGGAAGAGGTCGGATAGAGGCGGACCCAAGAGGGGCAGGGAGACTAAGGATGCCCCAGTGCCACCTTCCTTGTCCGAGGACATTTCTGAGCAAGCACTTGAGGAGGAGCCTGCTCCCTTAAAAAGGCTCAGAAGGGGAAAAGGCAAGGAGTCCACTTCCGCACCTCCGCCATCAATGATCGAGGAACTGGAGGACGAGCCATCCATGCCCATGCCGGGCTTGGCTTATGAAGTGACACCAGAAGGGGCGGAAGAGCTTAAGCATATTAAAACCAGCATCCTCCCCAGAGATGTCACTTTCAACCCTTCATTGTTCGAATCACCCAGTTTGCCTCCAGCCAGGGCGGCCTTAATTACCGAACAGTTTTGGACAGAGGGTTAGGCCGCCTTTTCCTCCAGTGCTACTCCGTCTCGGAAGCTGCTCGCTGCTAAGGCTATGAACGCCAGAACTCTGGCTCTCATTGACGAGGTAGAGTCCTCCGTGGAGGTAGCTCAACGGGATAAGAGGGATGCTGAGACTGCTCTCCGCCACGTTGACAATATGCTCAAGGAGATTAATGACCTTAAGGTCCAGCTGTCCATAGCCCGCAAATCTTCTTCAGAAGAGAGGGCTAATGCGAAGCGCCTCCAAGAGGACAATGACAAATTGAAGCATGACCTCCATGCCTCTGAATCAGACGTGGCGGCCTTATGCAAAAAATTGGATGATTCCAATCGTGCACAGTCTATTGCCTCTGAGGCCCTGGCCGCCGCTAATGCAGCCAAGTTGAAGCTAGAAGCTGAGGCGGCAGCTGTAAACGAAAAACTGGGGAGGGAGCTGGAGGCTAGGGCGAAAGCAGAGGAGGACCTTGCCTCGCTGGAAAAACACATGCAAACGAGGATCACTGAAGTCTTGGAACAGACCGTCGCAACACGGGTGGAGAATGCTTTAAAAACTAGAGTGTCGGAAGCTGTCCAGGACTTCAAGGACACCTTTGAAGAGACCCCTGAGTATGAGGCTATGCAGCGGGTTTTTGGGAACTTAGGGGCTAGGATGGCCTTGGGGGACGTGAAGGAAGCTTTTCCAACCTTGGACCTGTCCTCCATTGAAGCATTTTACCCCGAGCCTTAAGATGCTCCTGCAGATCCTTTAGACGCATCCAGCAAGGGTTCTCCAGAAGGCATTCCTCCACAATGATCCTCTTCCATCTTTTACCTTTTTGTTAGTTAGTATGTTCGTTTCCGTTTTCTTCTTCTTCCCCCTTTTTTTTTGTGAGTTCCCCGGCACCTAATATTGTGAGTGTAGCCTTTATTTGATTTGTAAATGCCTCATTTTCATGAATGGAATGGTCTACTTATATTTCGGCGTAGCAACATTTCTAACTGTTTAATCATGAATATTTCCAAGTGCGAGTGTTTCCTAATTGTATGATGATATGTGGGGCATTGTGAATGTGTGTCTGTAAATGTCTTGATTTGTAAAATACACCTGATTTAGAGCACCTCGGATAGGCATAACTTAGTTCGGCTGAAGGGGCTTCTGTGCCTTTCCTCCTCGGCCATTAGTCCAAGGCGATATCTAAACTTTGGTCATGGATGGCCATATGGCCATATTTTGGGCGTGCTAGTCCCTCAAATCCGATGTGGTCATTCATGAGCGGATCGAATTTGTCATCACTTCGCAGCAATAATTCTATTCAAGTTTAATCATTCGCTATACCCCCAGATCCGACACAGTTGATGTACTTACGTTTGCTAATTAGATCTGATCTTGACCAACCTTTGAGCAATTTCATCTTAAAACTATGTGACATCTATATTTACAACTTTATATGAACCTCTGTTAATGTCGCAGTGTAAATTCACCGGAGTCCCTTGTTTTTAACAAAGATCCTACCTGGCGGAGGCGTGTGGTATTTGCGGCCAAAATAACATAAGAATTTTTTACGTTTGTCTTTTACGCTTATGCACACAGCACTTAGTATATATATATATATATCTTGCAAACGCTTTGTCCGAATGTATGAACTAACTTAACGCACCAAGGATTTTGGTTTATGTGACAACATTTGATTATATTTGAATGATTCCAAACATATTGCGCGGTGAATGACGGTGAACGAGTGCAACACCTTAGATTTGAGTGGTTCGAAGCATTTATCATATTAAAACTCCCAATCCTTACGTGGTGATCGTAGTTTAGCCTTATGAGAGTCCCTTGTCCTTAACAATTTTTATGCATAGTGTGGACATATGGCGTCATGACAAAAATAATTTTAGAATGTGCGTTTATCCATTATGGTTGTTGAATAGAGATTGGCATAATTTTTAACGCAGCTCGCCCACGATTTTTTGAAATAATATGATAATGTTGCAATTATAGAGGAATTTAGTTTTATTGAAAATAACGGCGAAGGTGGTCCGTATTCCAAGGATTACATAGAGGTACTCCAGACAAGTCCTCAATTATGTATGTTCCGGGCACCACCTCGGCAACGACCTTGTAAGGGCCTTCCCAGTTAGGACCCAGAGTCCTTACTCTTGGCTCCTGTGTTGAAGGAAGAACCTTTTTGAGGACCAAGTCCCCAATATTAAAGCGTCGACTCTTCACCCTTTTGTTGTAGTATCGAGCCATCTTTTTCTGGTATTTGGCCATTATCTCTTGGGAATCATTCCGCTTTTCCATGAGGAAGTCTAAACCGGCCCTTTGCACTTCCTCGTTCCTAACTTCGTCATAATGAATTTGACGAAGCGTAGGGATTCCGATTTCGACGGGGCATACCGCCTCGGCTCCGTAAGCTAGCGAGAAGGGTGTTTCACCAGTAGCGGTGTACGAGGTGGTTCGAAGCGCCCATAACACTTGTGGTAGCTCGTCTACCCACGCGCCCTTTCTGAATTCCAACTTCCTTTTCAGGGTATTTTTTATGGTCTTGTTCACCGCTTCTACCTGCCCGTTGGCCTGTGGGAATCGCCCTCCTCGTGTTGCTGAGAATTCTACTACAGCTCTTGGGACTTCGGCTCAGAATAAGATTTCTTATGCAGTTACCTTGGCCGGAAAGCCATCTATAACTCAGACTGAGAGGAACCAAGATAAATCCTTTCCATCAGTCACGCAAGCTCCCCCAGATTCCTTCCTCCACAGGTTCGCTACTAAGACCCCCTCATTACACTTGAACGAACTTGCTATTAATTTTGATGATGTGGATGAGCAGTTTTTAGCTGCGCCATATAAGTTTACACTTGTTGGTAAGTTTATGAATAGGAAGCCTCCAATCGCTAAGGTTTGTGAGAGATTCCTTATTGAGGTACTTCCCATGTCTCCTACTCCTACACCTGCTACATAGGTACCACCCATAGCTACTACACACATTAGCTCCCCACCTTCTGCAGAGACAGCACAATCATCTTATGGGTCAGCAGGGACAGGTCCACAGCTTCTTGCCCAGGGTATACTGATGGAGTTAGGCTCAGAGCACTCCAAAGCTAAGCAGCTTTTGTTAGACCACTTCAAGGAGAAACACCGAACGAAGATCACATCCTCTTTGAGGTTTGCCATTGAAGACTTGGTCCTCAAGATCTTTGGAGAGACCCCATATTCCAAGCCCTCTAGTACTCAGACTTCTACACCTTCATCCACTCCTTCTTCTACCCCGACACGGGATAAGGTGAAGGCACAGATCCAGGGTGATATTGATGGGATGGGTTTGGGAGATTGCATAGAGAATACTGAGGCAGATTTACCATCAACTACATCATCTTCATCTGGAGAACCTACACCATAGGTCCCCTCAGTCACTAGATCGGCCACTTCACATATGGGACCTATCTTGAGATATGAGGCACCTGCATTTTGACCTACCCATGGTACATGGGTGGGAGATCCTCTTGCCATCAGAGAGGTTCCACGTCCCAGACGTCATCTTTCACTAGGTAGTGATCCAGAGGACACAGTGGACTACTCGAATTACTATGATCAGGACAGGTATCAGAGAAGGCGCATGACTAGGTCCATGACGCACATGAGGGTACACCCCCGGGAGTGCCCATGAACACATTTATTCTTCATTGCATTTCCTGCTTTTAGTTTCTATTTCTATTTCCATTTTTGTACTTTACATTAGCTGGAGGTCAGGTGTATGCCCCCCTCCTTTTATTTGTATTTTTGCACTTTATGATATAAAATAAGCCACACGAGTGGTATTGCTTAAAAAAAAAACCCCTATCCCTTAACCCTAAACCCTAAACCCTAAACCCCAAACCCCTAAACCCCTAAACTAACCAAAAAACCGGACTCTCTCTAATTTTGGGTGAAATTGGAGAATTTCCTAACCCTATCCGTCCGCCATGTCAAAGCCGCCGGATCCGGCACCCTCCTCACCGGAACACACCGTGCCTCCGATCGCCTTCTCTTCCTCATTACATCCATCCATTCCTCTCCTAATTTCATCCACAAACACTCCTTCAATTAGCCAAAATCAACCCCTCCATATTGCCCCTAACCCGTACAAAAACCACCAATCCACCACCGCCGCCGACGGATTTTTCGGTCGCGGGCCACCACCGTTGTCTTCATCTCACCATGCTGCATCAAGTCTTGCCCTTCACCCCCACCCGAACCAGCCCCAATTTCCCCCTATTCAATATGCCGCACCTAGGGTTCCAACCCTAGCTCCAATTTTAAGGGTTTCCAATTCTAAGTTATCTGGTTCAATTCAGCCTATGGGGATGATTCCAATGAATTCAGAAGGTCTGAAAACCCCTGGGGTAGCCTCTGCAGATCAAAATTCATCCGGCAATCTCGCATTGGGATGCGTGCCCGCAGCTGTTTCGATCAGAATCTGATTCTGAGTCCTGTGCCATTGGATTCAAAGCCACCATATTACCCTAGGGTAGTCCCGGATTCCAGTTATTTGGAACATAACTTGACATTGGGAAACGTGCAATTTGGCACAAATAACGAGGCAGAAAATTCTGGTGCGATTTTGAATTGGAAATCACCACCTTTGGCTCTGGAGCACCTGAAAACCATGGAAATGATATCAAATCCTCTTTATTCTGTTACTTGTGGGGTGAATTCTTCATTGGAAAATGTGCATTTTGGCACGAATTTCGAGGCAGAGAGTTCTTGTAACGCCCCGAGTTCCGAGGAGCGCGGGAACGCCATTTTTCTAAATTCTTGAATAAACTTTGTTGCGAAAAATGACTAAATATTAAATATCGCATTTATTGAATTAAAGTTTAGCGAAAATTCAAATGGAATAAGTAAATTCGTACAGATTTATAAAAATGACAATTCTTGATAAAATGAAATAATTATTTCTTAGTTCACGACTTTTAAAAAAATATCAATTTGTAATTTGCCGTCTTTGCCCATCACTCGCCACCGTCTCCGAAATCTGCAAAAATTGTTAAAATAACGGGTTGAGCATTTCAAAAATGAAATACTCAGTAGACTCATCGCCAGCAATTAATCTAAAAGATAATTGAATACGTAATCATGCAAATAATGTAGTGATATTCTTTTCTTATTCATAGGCATCACACAGTGAACGCAAATGAACACATTCTTTTCTTTTCTTGGCTAGCAGATAAGTTATGCCCAGCATAACATAAATTATTTATCTCAAAAGAGATATTCTTTTCTCATGCAATTAAGCATAAAATCACACAAATCCACATAACACATGCAATTATAATATAAATCAATTAGTGGGGGCGAGTCTACCTTAAATCTGACGAGTGCAAAGTTAAGCGGGAAACGACTTCCATTCTTTAATTCTCCGTACGCCTCATCTAGCCCATAAGTTACATTAGTCTTTTGAAATTTATAGTTAAAAAACGATAATTCACAATTTGAGGACTGAAATTGATGATTTGAAAGTTGAGGGGCTAAAATGAATAATTTGAAAGTTGAGGGACAAAAATGAATACTGTTTTTTGAAAGGTGAGGGACTAAAATGAATACTTTGAAAGTTGAGGTTTTATAATCAAATGAATTAAATCGACAGGGACTGAAATAAACAGTTCGTAAATCTTGAGACTAAAATAACAATTTTTTGAAACTTAAAGTAAGATTTAAAATATTTAAAACTATAGGGACTGATCTTTAAAACATAATAAGACTAGGGACTCAATTAAATCGTTTTGCAAAATTAGGGACCAAAATGAAATTTTCGAAAATTAAAATATTTAAAACCTATCACTACTCTCTCCCCCCATTTCAGGCAGAGAAAAGCGAGAGAAAAGAGAGAGCGAAGTGCGAGCTTCGCGTCCTTGCCAGCCGGTGATTCGCCGGTGAAATGCCGGCGCAGAGAGGCGGCGAGCTGTGGTCAAGATGGGTTCAGGTCTTGTGGAACTTTTGGTGTCTTGTGGTGAGAGATTGGCTCAAAACCGAGGTAAACACGAGGCTTAAGGTGGGGCGATTTCCGGCGAAAAACCGGTGAATATGGCTCCGGAGGTCAAGGTAAACTTTCTAGACTTCTTCTATTTCTGGGTTTTGGGTTTGATTTTAGTTGATTTGCTAAGGATTTGGAGAGGGCAGGGGAGGAGTGTGGTTGATTCGAAAATGGTAGTGGTTGGCTGCGTGCGGTGGTGGCTGTGAGAGGGTGATGATGATGATTGGTGTTAGGGTTGCGATGAGGCAGGTTTGGGAAATGCTTGGTGATGGAGAAGGTGGCGGTGCTGTGGCTGGAGGTTCGACGGCGTTGTGTGACGGGGAAGGTGATGATACAGATTGGTTGGTGTTTTGAATATTGACGGTGGTGATTCGTGTTGATTCGATTGTGGGTGGTTGGTGATGATTTCGGATGGTGACGAAGACGATGAAGGAGGTTGGTGGCGTGATGAGTTGAGGCCGGTTGTGGATAACACTGCAGTGGTGATGGCAGTGGCTTTGCAGTGGTTTGACTGGTGATGAAAGTGGTGAGTTGGAGGTGGCTGTTGGTTTGGTGTTCGATTGGGAGTCATTCATGATTTGGGCATAATTGTTATGAAAATTTGATAGAAACAGTGCTGGTGGATTTGCAGACGATTGAGGCTCGGGTTGATTGGATTGGCAGATTGATGGTATAAATGGGTTGTGCTCTAATTTTAGTAGATTAGGGTGAATATTGGTTTTATGGAAAATTAGCAAGAATTTTGGAAATAAGTATCGCTTGTGTAAGGAATGACTTGGTGAGGAAGAAGTTGTTGAATTAATTGGGCCAAGAAATGACTTATTGAGTTTTAAATGGGCTTGAATGATTGGTAAAATATTTGGGCTCGATAAATTGGATTGGATTAAAACAGTTGAAATTTGGTTTAGGGTTTAGGGTTTGGGGTTTGGGGTTTGGGGTTTGGGGTTTTGGGGTTTAGGGTTTTGGGTTTAGGGTTTAGGGTTTAGGGGTTAGGGGTTTAGGGTTTGGGGTTTGGGGTTTGGGGTTTGGGGTTTGGGGTTTGGGGTTTGGGGTTTGGGGTTTGGGGTTTAGGGTTTAGGGTTTAGGGTTTAGGGTTTTTGGGTTTAGGGTTTTTGGGTTTTTGGGTTTTGGGTTTTGGGTTTAGGGTTTAGGGTTTAGGGTTTAGGGTTTAGGGTTTAGGGTTTAGGGTTTAGGGTTTAGGGTTTAGGGTTTAGGGTTTAGGGTTTAGGGTTTAGGGTTTAGGGTTTTAGGGTTTAGGGTTTAGGGTTTAGGGTTTAGGGTTTAGGGTTTAGGGTTTAGGGTTTAGGGTTTAGGGTTTAGGGTTTAGGGTTTAGGGTTTAGGGTTTAGGGTTTAGGGTTTAGGGTTTAGGGTTTAGGGTTTAGGGTTTAGGGTTTAGGGTTTAGGGTTTAGGGTTTAGGGTTTAGGGTTTAGGGTTTAGGGTTTAGGGTTTAGGGTTTAGGGTTTAGGGTTTAGGGTTTAGGGTTTAGGGTTTAGGGTTTAGGGTTTAGGGTTTAGGGTTTAGGGTTTAGGGTTTAGGGTTTAGGGTTTAGGGTTTAGGGTTTAGGGTTTAGGGTTTAGGGTTTAGGGTTTAGGGTTTTGGGGTTTGGGGTTTGGGGTTTTGGGGTTTGGGGTTTTGGGTTTGGGGTTTTGGTTTTGGGGTTTGGGGTTTGGGGTTTTGGGTTTGGGGTTTAGGGTTTGGGGTTTGGGGTTTTGGGTTTAGGGTTTGGGGTTTAGGGTTTGGGGTTTAGGGTTTGGGGTTTAGGGTTTTGGGTTTAGGGTTTGGGGTTTAGGGTTTGGGGTTTAGGGTTTGGGGTTTAGGGTTTGGGGTTTAGGGTTTAGGGTTTAGGGTTTAGGGTTTAGGGTTTAGGGTTTAGGGTTTAGGGTTTTTTTTTTTTTTTTTTTTTTAATTCAAACTTCAATTCTAGATAAGATGATCATATGCACAAGGAACCAACAATAATCCGTGCTTCCTCGAATATTACACATCGAATCTCTGTCATTATACTCGCAATTTTTGAATTTGAAAAGAGAGGCTGCATCTGAAGGTTTACACTTCAATCTAGACTTTCTTGAAAGTAGTCTTCGCGCACATTGCAAACAAGCATCAGAGACACCAACCAGAAAAGGGTCGCGCTGAGGGACAAGAGTGCTCCTCCTCCGAATAGACCGGTCTTAGCAGTTGGACAATCGTAATCAAGATCGGAATGGATATTGTTTGTGTGGTGAAGTTGTTCTGTGGTTGTAGGCCATAACAAGAATGTTACAGCCAAGCCCGTGGTTGCCAATGCAACATTGAAGAATGAATAGCACCAGCGGTTGGAAAAGAATTCAGCTTGTGGAATAGATTTCTCTTTGTATGGGTAAAACAAAGAGTAATACCCAGCAATCGTGGAGGCTGCAAGAAATGCAAATGAAAAATATCCCAGGACAATTGATGGATCATATGGATATTTACATATGACTACTCCTCTTCCAGTAATCGCTTCCCCAGCTAGCGGCTTCTTAGTTTCTGCAATTACTCCAAAAATGAAGGAGACCAGGCCTAGAAAAGCCACTACCACACCCATCTGCCCTGGTGTATATGCCATCGTCAACCTGATATCCTTTAACAAGTATTTTCTTGTCACCACACCCTTTCTCTGGGTGCGGAGGAGAGAATGGTTTAGGGTTTAGGGTTTAGGGTTTAGGGTTTAGGGTTTAGGGTTTAGGGTTTAGGGTTTAGGGTTTAGGGTTTAGGGTTTAGGGTTTAGGGTTTAGGGTTTAGGGTTTAGGGTTTAGGGTTTAGGGTTTAGGGTTTAGGGTTTAGGGTTTAGGGTTTAGGGTTTAGGGTTTAGGGTTTAGGGTTTAGGGTTTAGGGTTTAGGGTTTAGGGTTTAGGGTTTAGGGTTTAGGGTTTAGGGTTTAGGGTTTAGGGTTTAGGGTTTAGGGTTTAGGGTTTAGGGTTTAGGGTTTAGGGTTTAGGGTTTAGGGTTTAGGGTTTAGGGTTTAGGGTTTAGGGTTTAGGGTTTAGGGTTTAGGGTTTAGGGTTTAGGGTTTAGGGTTTAGGGTTTAGGGTTTAGGGTTTAGGGTTTAGGGTTTAGGGTTTAGGGTTTAGGGTTTAGGGTTTAGGGTTTAGGGTTTAGGGTTTAGGGTTTAGGGTTTAGGGTTTAGGGTTTAGGGTTTAGGGTTTAGGGTTTAGGGTTTAGGGTTTAGGGTTTAGGGTTTAGGGTTTAGGGTTTAGGGTTTAGGGTTTAGGGTTTAGGGTTTAGGGTTTAGGGTTTAGGGTTTAGGGTTTAGGGTTTAGGGTTTAGGGTTTAGGGTTTAGGGTTTAGGGTTTAGGGTTTAGGGTTTAGGGTTTAGGGTTTAGGGTTTAGGGTTTAGGGTTTAGGGTTTAGGGTTTAGGGTTTAGGGTTTAGGGTTTAGGGTTTAGGGTTTAGGGTTTAGGGTTTAGGGTTTAGGGTTTAGGGTTTAGGGTTTAGGGTTTAGGGTTTAGGGTTTAGGGTTTAGGGTTTAGGGTTTAGGGTTTAGGGTTTAGGGTTTAGGGTTTAGGGTTTAGGGTTTAGGGTTTAGGGTTTAGGGTTTAGGGTTTAGGGTTTAGGGTTTAGGGTTTAGGGTTTAGGGTTTAGGGTTTAGGGTTTAGGGTTTAGGGTTTAGGGTTTAGGGTTTAGGGTTTAGGGTTTAGGGTTTAGGGTTTAGGGTTTAGGGTTTAGGGTTTAGGGTTTAGGGTTTAGGGTTTAGGGTTTAGGGTTTAGGGTTTAGGGTTTAGGGTTTAGGGTTTAGGGTTTAGGGTTTAGGGTTTAGGGTTTAGGGTTTAGGGTTTAGGGTTTAGGGTTTAGGGTTTAGGGTTTAGGGTTTAGGGTTTAGGGTTTAGGGTTTAGGGTTTAGGGTTTAGGGTTTAGGGTTTAGGGTTTAGGGTTTAGGGTTTAGGGTTTAGGGTTTAGGGTTTAGGGTTTAGGGTTTAGGGTTTAGGGTTTAGGGTTTAGGGTTTAGGGTTTAGGGTTTAGGGTTTAGGGTTTAGGGTTTAGGGTTTAGGGTTTAGGGTTTAGGGTTTAGGGTTTAGGGTTTAGGGTTTAGGGTTTAGGGTTTAGGGTTTAGGGTTTAGGGTTTAGGGTTTAGGGTTTAGGGTTTAGGGTTTAGGGTTTAGGGTTTAGGGTTTAGGGTTTAGGGTTTAGGGTTTAGGGTTTAGGGTTTAGGGTTTAGGGTTTAGGGTTTAGGGTTTAGGGTTTAGGGTTTAGGGTTTAGGGTTTAGGGTTTAGGGTTTAGGGTTTAGGGTTTAGGGTTTAGGGTTTAGGGTTTAGGGTTTAGGGTTTAGGGTTTAGGGTTTAGGGTTTAGGGTTTAGGGTTTAGGGTTTAGGGTTTAGGGTTTAGGGTTTAGGGTTTAGGGTTTAGGGTTTAGGGTTTAGGGTTTAGGGTTTAGGGTTTAGGGTTTAGGGTTTAGGGTTTAGGGTTTAGGGTTTAGGGTTTAGGGTTTAGGGTTTAGGGTTTAGGGTTTAGGGTTTAGGGTTTAGGGTTTAGGGTTTAGGGTTTAGGGTTTAGGGTTTAGGGTTTAGGGTTTAGGGTTTAGGGTTTAGGGTTTAGGGTTTAGGGTTTAGGGTTTAGGGTTTAGGGTTTAGGGTTTAGGGTTTAGGGTTTAGGGTTTAGGGTTTAGGGTTTAGGGTTTAGGGTTTAGGGTTTAGGGTTTAGGGTTTAGGGTTTAGGGTTTAGGGTTTAGGGTTTTTTTTTTTTTGTTTTTTTTTTTTTTTTGGTAGAGCCGTTCACAGTTTATCCTCGTGCGGGCCAGGAGCTAACATTAAAATGAAATAGTACATGTATGGAGGGGGGGCATAGACCTGACCTCCGAGCGAAAGCAAATGTAGCAACTGAATAAAGCAAAATGTAAGAAATAAAAAAAGGGGAAAACATGCCCCAAACAAGAAATAAAAGATGAAACCAAGACTAGAGTCCTCTGAAGCTGGGGAGCCCGTGTCTGTCAATCTGTAGGAGTGCCCTGATGTTACGTGGTAGATCCTGTGGTCCATACTCTCTGTAAGCTCTGAAATCCCATCCCTCAGAAGCAAGCGAGTCAGCAACCTGATTACCCTCACGATAGATGTGGGAGATAGTGCCCCTGTCCATATGAAGAATATTCCTGATCTGTCGAAGAATCCCCTGAATCTGCCAAGGTCCGCCCGTTCTGGTGATACAATGAATAGCCACTGTAGAGTCAGCCTCAATCCAAATAGATGTGATACCCAGTCTGCGAGCAAGAATAATTCCATCAAGGATAGCACGCAGCTCAGCCTCTAATATAAGACAGTCTCCATAGAAAGCTGAGAATGCCCTAACACACTGTCCATCATGGCCCCTGATAATACCCCCTCCACTAGAAAAGCCATCCTTGACGCAACCATCAGTGTTAAGCTTGTAGGCTCCCACTGATGGAGTGCGCCAAAGGACCAAGATAGGAGGTGAGGGAGTTTGGGGGGCAAAAGAAATACCAAACAGTGGTGCAATAGTCATATCTCCTCGCCAATGCTGCGGTCTGAATAGCCGCCCCGTATGTAAGAATGAGAGCATCCGGTAGATTCTCCAAATAAT
Organism: Ligustrum vulgare; assembly: GCA_963555705.1. NCBI lineage: Eukaryota > Viridiplantae > Streptophyta > Magnoliopsida > Lamiales > Oleaceae > Ligustrum > Ligustrum vulgare. The sequence goes on from OY743183.1 coordinate 54,157,256, forward strand.
CCTTCGTGCCTCCATCTGAATGCCCCTATGCTTCGCATCATTCCTCTCAGTCCAAAGAAACCAAAAAATCAATAGAGGAATAATGGTGCGAATGTGACCCAGCCTCACATGACACCCTGAATATCTCCAATGCTGGAATCTCTGCCTGACATCCTCATCCTGAATCATGGTTATCCGAAAAATATTCCCAAAGTGGCTCCAAACCTGATCTGAAATCGAACTGCCAGTAAAGATATGTGTAAGAGTCTCAATCTGTGCGCAGCACTGACACCGAGAAGCCAAGTGACAAGCAATCCGCTTCTGAATAACCGTGTCAACGGGGATGAGCCCCTGCCATAGTCTCCAAATGAAAAAAGAAACGGTGACAGGCAGTACAGAAGTCCACATCAAGCGAAAAGAATCCAGGGTCTGCCTCCCTGTCCGGACCAACTGCCAAGCAGACTTGGTAGCAAATCTACCATCTGATGTATCCCTCCAAACAATCTGATCAGGGGCATCAACACACAATGGAATCGCCCCAATCTGCTCTGCCATAACCGGTGGAAGGATCTGAAGGAGCCTGTCTATATCCCAACCAGCGACATCAAAAAATTCATACACCCTCTCCGATGTATGGAGCCTATCAGGAAAACGTGCAGCCAAAGTAGTGTCCCCCATCCAACAATCATGCCAAAAGAATATCTGTCCAGCTCCAAGGTGCCACGCAATATGTGGCTCAGCCTGCGAACACGCCCTCTTCAACCTCTTCCATGTAGGGGAGGCTGAGTGTGGAATAGCAGCAAAGGAGGGATGCGTCCCCACACAATATTTGCCCAGTAGAAACTGAGCCCAAAGAGATCTCTGAGAGCGAAAGAGCCACCAAAGCTTCAACGAGAAAGCATCAGCATTGTCCTGAAGTCTCCTGAAGCCAAGTCCCCCCTCATCAGTAGGAAGGCATAGATCCTTCCATCTCCGCCAGTGTAATCTATGTGCATGGTCCCTGGAATCCCAAAGGAAACGTGCAAAGATGCTCTCGATTTTCTTCAGAACAGCCTTAGGAGGCTGTAGGATCTGAAGGAGGTATAATGGGAGAGAGCCGAGGACTGATCTAACCAAAGTAATGCGTCCTCCAGGGGAAAGCAATCGTGATGCCCACCCAGAAATCCTGCTCCTGACCTTCTGAATAAGGTCATCATAAAGAAAGGATCGCTTGGCCCCCTTATATAAAGGGACCCCCAAATAAGTGAACGGCTGCTGCTGGTGTCTGAAACCCGTGAGGTGCTCGAGCCGTCTTATCTGACTAGTAGACGCCCGTCTGGGGAGGATAAGTCCACTCTTATCCCTGTTCACCAACTGGCCAGAAACCCCCTCATAATGCTCCAAACACTCAAGTACCCTACTGATAGACTGTTTCTGGCCGTTGGAAAAGATGATCATATCATCAGCAAATGACAAATGCGAAATAGTAATGGCACCTCCATGTCGAAAAGCCATACTGGGGAACCTCTCAAACTGTACTGTGAGAAGACGTGAGAAGTAATCCGCAGCAATAATGAAAAGAGATGGCGATATAGGATCTCCCTGCCTAAGACCCCTCGAAGAAGGAAAGAAGCCACATGGGCGCCCATTAAGGAGTACCGAGAACATACAGCCGGAAATACATCTCCTGATCCTATCAATCCACAACTGATCAAAGCCAAAGCTCTCCAGCACAGAGTAGAGGAATCCCCAGTCCATGCGATCATATGCTTTAGCCATATCAAGCTTCAGCATAGTATTGCCTCCTCTAACTTTATCATCCAAAGTATATAGGAGCTCCTGAGTCAATAAGACATTATCCCCAATAAGCCTACCAGGGATAAAACCACTCTGCTGAGGAGAGATAATACGAGACAGTAGCAAGCTGAGTCTGGTGTTCAGAAGCTTAGTGATGAGCTTATTGAACACTGTGCACAAGCTGATAGGTCTAAAATCAGTCCACCTACAGGCTCCATCCCTCTTAGGGACCAGAACAATAGAGGTAGCAGCGAATCCCCTAGGCAAAACTCCACCCTCAAAGAAATCCATGACTGCACTGGCAACATCATCCCTAATAATATCCCAACACTTCTGAAAGAACAATGATGAGAAACCATCTGGACCTGCGACACTGTCAGAATCAATGCTGAATACTGCCTCCCGTATCTCATCAATCGAAGGGGGGCGGTTTAGTGCCATATTGTCCTCATCCGTCACAAGTCTGGGTATAATGTCAGTGCGAATGGCCTCCACAGGCTGCGAAGAAGAAGACAGTAAATCCTGGAAAAAAGAAATAGCAGAAGCCTGAATATCCTCAGCAGCAGATAGGACCTCCCCAGACTGGCTTGTAATAGATCTAATACGTGATCTAATCCGGCGTCCTTGAACCATCGCATGGAAGTATCGAGTGTTGTGATCACCCTCACACACCCAGCGTGAACCGGCCTTCTGCTTCCAAAATCCCTCCTCAATAGCCAAGGTCCGGTTCAGAGCAGCCTGTGCCTGATGCAGAGAGTCATGACGCTCAGGCGTAGGGTCCAAATCATAATCAATCTCCAGCTCCTCAACCCTGCATCCCTCACCCTCTGGAACACATCCCCGAAAACATGTCGATTCCACCAGCGAAGCCCCTGTTTCAGCCTGAAAAACTTTTCCCAGAGAGCAGCCATACCCGTAAGATGAGTGGGTAATGACCACTTCTGGGAGACAAATGCTGAAAAATCATGATGTTTGGTCCAAACATTAAGGAACCGAAACGGCCTAGGTCCCAAATCATCCTCGTCGTCCCACTGAAGCAAAAGAGGCGCATGATCGGATGAAGTCCGATTCAGGTGTCTGACAGTAAGCCGATGACAAAATGAAGCCGCTGCCGGATTAATCAAAATCCTGTCCAATCTCTTCCAAACCCGACCATTGGTCCAGGTGTACCTGCTGCCAATGAATCCAGCATCCTCCAAACCACAATCCATCATCATATCTGAGAAAGCTGTAGTACCTCTGTCTCTGGTGTTATGACCCGTACGCTCACCATCGTGAGCAATAACGTTAAAGTCTCCCCCAACTATCCACGGACCATCCACAGTGAGGGAGATGTGGTGAAGACCCTCCCACAAATCCCTCCTACCTGACACCGTGCAAACCGCATACACAGGAGTCAAAAAAATAGGCCGCGACAGTCTGGGATCCTCAACTTTAACGTGCAGATACTGGAGATTATCATCCAATGCAGTAACAGTAGTCGCAGAATTCCAGAAAGCCCAAATCTTCCCTGATGAGTTCTGCGTCCCAGTATCAAAGCGTAGCAAACGTCTGATGTAATCGAAACTCTCCCGAAGAACAAAGGGCTCTAAAATAACCAACAAAAAAACCTGATGAAGCTGAACCAACCTCTTCAGCCGCCTGCGAGTAGCTGAGCTAGCTACACCCCTCACATTCCAAATGATGACACTCATCGAGACCGAGAGCGTGAGGTATCCAATGACCGACTCCTGGTCGTCATCGGTTTAGGGTTTAGGGTTTAGGGTTTAGGGTTTAGGGTTTAGGGTTTAGGGTTTAGGGTTTAGGGTTTTAGGGTTTAGGGTTTAGGGTTTAGGGTTTAGGGTTTAGGGTTTAGGGTTTAGGGTTTAGGGTTTAGGGTTTAGGGTTTAGGGTTTAGGGTTTAGGGTTTAGGGTTTAGGGTTTAGGGTTTAGGGTTTAGGGTTTATGGTTTAGGGTTTAGGGTTTAGGGTTTAGGGTTTAGGGTTTAGGGTTTAGGGTTTAGGGTTTAGGGTTTAGGGTTTAGGGTTTAGGGTTTAGGGTTTAGGGTTTAGGGCTTAGGGTTTAGGGTTTAGGGTTTAGGGTTTAGGGTTTAGGGTTTAGGGTTTAGGGTTTAGGGTTTAGGGTTTAGGGTTTAGGGTTTAGGGTTTAGGGTTTAGGGTTTAGGGTTTAGGGTTTAGGGTTTAGGGTTTAGGGTTTAGGGTTTAGGGTTTAGGGTTTAGGGTTTAGGGTTTAGGGTTTAGGGTTTAGGGTTTAGGGTTTAGGGTTTAGGGTTTAGGGTTTAGGGTTTAGGGTTTAGGGTTTAGGGTTTAGGGTTTAGGGTTTAGGGTTTAGGGTTTAGGGTTTAGGGTTTAGGGTTTAGGGTTTAGGGTTTAGGGTTTAGGGTTTAGGGTTTAGGGTTTAGGGTTTAGGGTTTAGGGTTTAGGGTTTAGGGTTTAGGGTTTAGGGTTTAGGGTTTAGGGTTTAGGGTTTAGGGTTTAGGGTTTAGGGTTTAGGGTTTAGGGTTTAGGGTTTAGGGTTTAGGGTTTAGGGTTTAGGGTTTAGGGTTTAGGGTTTAGGGTTTAGGGTTTAGGGTTTAGGGTTTAGGGTTTAGGGTTTAGGGTTTAGGGTTTAGGGTTTAGGGTTTAGGGTTTAGGGTTTAGGGTTTAGGGTTTAGGGTTTAGGGTTTAGGGTTTAGGGTTTAGGGTTTAGGGTTTAGGGTTTAGGGTTTAGGGTTTAGGGTTTAGGGTTTAGGGTTTAGGGTTTAGGGTTTAGGGTTTAGGGTTTAGGGTTTAGGGTTTAGGGTTTAGGGTTTAGGGTTTAGGGTTTAGGGTTTAGGGTTTAGGGTTTAGGGTTTAGGGTTTAGGGTTTAGGGTTTAGGGTTTAGGGTTTAGGGTTTAGGGTTTAGGGTTTAGGGTTTAGGGTTTAGGGTTTAGGGTTTAGGGTTTAGGGTTTAGGGTTTAGGGTTTAGGGTTTAGGGTTTAGGGTTTAGGGTTTAGGGTTTAGGGTTTTTTTTTTTTTTTTTTTTATTATTAGAGCCGTTCACAGTTTATCCTCGTGCGGGCCAGGAGCTAACATTAAAATGAATTAGTACATGTATGGAGGGGGGCATAGACCTGACCTCCGAGCGAAAGCAAATGTAGCAACTGAATAAAGTAAAATGTAAGAAATAAAAAAAGGGGAAAACATGCCCCAAACAAGAAATAAAAGATGAGACCAAGACTAGAGTCCTCTGAAGCTGGGGAGCCCGTGTCTGTCAATCTGTAGGAGTGCCCTGATGTTACGTGGTAGATCCTGTGGTCCATACTCTCTGTAAGCTCTGAAATCCCATCCCTCAGAAGCAAGCGAGTCAGCAACCTGATTACCCTCACGATAGATGTGGGAGATAGTGCCCCTGTCCATATGAAGAATATTCCTGATCTGTCGAAGAATCCCCTGAATCTGCCAAGGTCCGCCCGTTCTGGTGATACAATGAATAGCCACTGTAGAGTCAGCCTCAATCCAAATAGATGTGATACCCAGTCTGCGAGCAAGAATAATTCCATCAAGGATAGCACGCAGCTCAGCCTCTAATATAAGACAGTCTCCATAGAAAGCTGAGAATGCCCTAACACACTGTCCATCATGGCCCCTGATAATACCCCCTCCACTAGAAAAGCCATCCTTGACGCAACCATCAGTGTTAAGCTTGTAGGCTCCCACTGATGGAGTGCGCCAAAGGACCAAGATAGGAGGTGAGGGAGTTTGGGGGGCAAAAGAAATACCAAACAGTGGTGCAATAGTCAAATCTCCTCGCCAATGCTGCGGTCTGAATAGCCGCCCCGTATGTAAGAATGAGAGCATCCGGTAGATTCTCCAAATAATCCTTCGTGCCTCCATCTGAATGCCCCTATGCTTCGCATCATTCCTCTCAGTCCAAAGAAACCAAAAAATCAATAGAGGAATAATGGTGCGAATGTGACCCAGCCTCACATGACACCCTGAATATCTCCAATGCTGGAATCTCTGCCTGACATCCTCATCCTGAATCATGGTTATCCGAAAAATATTCCCAAAGTGGCTCCAAACCTGATTTGAAATCGAACTGCCAGTAAAGATATGTGTAAGAGTCTCAATCTGTGCGCAGCACTGACACCGAGAAGCCAAGTGACAAGCAATCCGCTTCTGAATAACCGTGTCAACGGGGATGAGCCCCTGCCATAGTCTCCAAATGAAAAAAGAAACGGTGACAGACAGTACAGAAGTCCACATCAAGCGAAAAGAATCCAGGGTCTGCCTCCCTGTCCGGACCAACTGCCAAGCAGACTTGGTAGCAAATCTACCATCTGATGTATCCCTCCAAACAATCTGATCAGGGGCATCAACACACAATGGAATCGCCCCAATCTGCTCTGCCATAACCGGTGGAAGGATCTGAAGGAGCCTGTCTATATCCCAACCAGCGACATCAAAAAATTCATACACCCTCTCCGATGTATGGAGCCTATCAGGAAAACGTGCAGCCAAAGTAGTGTCCCCCATCCAACAATCATGCCAAAAGAATATCTGTCCAGCTCCAAGGTGCCACGCAATATGTGGCTCAGCCTGCGAACACGCCCTCTTCAACCTCTTCCATGTAGGGGAGGCTGAGTGTGGAATAGCAGCAAAGGAGGGATGCGTCCCCACACAATATTTGCCCAGTAGAAACTGAGCCCAAAGAGATCTCTGAGAGCGAAAGAGCCACCAAAGCTTCAACGAGAAAGCATCAGCATTGTCCTGAAGTCTCCTGAAGCCAAGTCCCCCCTCATCAGTAGGAAGGCATAGATCCTTCCATCTCCGCCAGTGTAATCTATGTGCATGGTCCCTGGAATCCCAAAGGAAACGTGCAAAGATGCTCTCGATTTTCTTCAGAACAGCCTTAGGAGGCTGTAGGATCTGAAGGAGGTATAATGGGAGAGAGCCGAGGACTGATCTAACCAAAGTAATGCGTCCTCCAGGGGAAAGCAATCGTGATGCCCACCCAGAAATCCTGCTCCTGACCTTCTGAATAAGGTCATCATAAAGAAAGGATCGCTTGGCCCCCTTATATAAAGGGACCCCCAAATAAGTGAACGGCTGCTGCTGGTGTCTGAAACCCGTGAGGTGCTCGAGCCGTCTTATCTGACTAGTAGACGTCCGTCTGGGGAGGATAAGTCCACTCTTATCCCTGTTCACCAACTGGCCAGAAACCCCCTCATAATGCTCCAAACAGTCAAGTACCCTACTGATAGACTGTTTCTGGCCGTTGGAAAAGATGATCATATCATCAGCAAATGACAAATGCGAAATAGTAATGGCACCTCCATGTCGAAAAGCCATACTGGGGAACCTCTCAAACTGTACTGTGAGAAGACGTGAGAAGTAATCCGCAGCAATAATGAAAAGAGATGGCGATATAGGATCTCCCTGCCTAAGACCCCTTGAAGAAGGAAAGAAGCCACATGGGCGCCCATTAAGGAGTACCGAGAACATACAGCCGGAAATACATCTCCTGATCCTATCAATCCACAACTGATCAAAGCCAAAGCTCTCCAGCACAGAGTAGAGGAATCCCCAGTCCATGCGATCATATGCTTTAGCCATATCAAGCTTCAGCATAGTATTGCCTCCTCTAACTTTATCATCCAAAGTATATAGGAGCTCCTGAGTCAATAAGACATTATCCCCAATAAGCCTACCAGGGATAAAACCACTCTGCTGAGGAGAGATAATACGAGACAGTAGCAAGCTGAGTCTGGTGTTCAGAAGCTTAGTGATGAGCTTATTGAACACTGTGCACAAGCTGATAGGTCTAAAATCAGTCCACCTACAGGCTCCATCCCTCTTAGGGACCAGAACAATAGAGGTAGCAGCGAATCCCCTAGGCAAAACTCCACCCTCAAAGAAATCCATGACTGCACTGGCAACATCATCCCTAATAATATCCCAACACTTCTGAAAGAACAATGATGAGAAACCATCTGGACCTGCGACACTGTCAGAATCAATGCTGAATACTGCCTCCCGTATCTCATCAATCGAAGGGGGGCGGTTTAGTGCCATATTGTCCTCATCCGTCACAAGTCTGGGTATAATGTCAGTGCGAATGGCCTCCACAGGCTGCGAAGAAGAAGACAGTAAATCCTGGAAAAAAGAAATAGCAGAAGCCTGAATATCCTCAGCAGCAGATAGGACCTCCCCAGACTGGCTTGTAATAGATCTAATACGTGATCTAATCCGGCGTCCTTGAACCATCGCATGGAAGTATCGAGTGTTGTGATCACCCTCACACACCCAGCGTGAACCGGCCTTCTGCTTCCAAAATCCCTCCTCAATAGCCAAGGTCCGGTTCAGAGCAGCCTGTGCCTGATGCAGAGAGTCATGACGCTCAGGCGTAGGGTCCAAATCATAATCAATCTCCAGCTCCTCAACCCTGCGCTCAGCATCCCTCACCCTCTGGAACACATCCCCGAAAACATGACGATTCCACCAGCGAAGCCCCTGTTTCAGCCTGAAAAACTTTTCCCAGAGAGCAGCCATACCCGTAAGATGAGTGGGTAATGACCACTTCTGGGAGACAAAGGCTGAAAAATCATGATGTTTGGTCCAAACATTAAGGAACCGAAACGGCCTAGGTCCCAAATCATCCTCGTCGTCCCACTGAAGCAAAAGAGGCGCATGATCGGATGAAGTCCGATTCAGGTGTCTGACAGTAAGCCGATGACAAAATGAAGCCGCTGCCGGATTAATCAAAATCCTGTCCAATCTCTTCCAAACCCGACCATTGGTCCAGGTGTACCTGCTGCCAATGAATCCAGCATCCTCCAAACCACAATCCATCATCATATCTGAGAAAGCTGTAGTACCTCTGTCTCTGGTGTTATGACCCGTACGCTCACCATCGTGAGCAATAACGTTAAAGTCTCCCCCAACTATCCACGAACCATCCACAGTGAGGGAGATGTGGTGAAGACCCTCCCACAAATCCCTCCTACCTGACACCGTGCAAACCGCATACACAGGAGTCAAAAAAATAGGCCGCGACAGTCTGGGATCCTCAACTTTAACGTGCAGATACTGGAGATTATCATCCAATGCAGTAACAGTAGTCGCAGAATTCCAGAAAGCCCAAATCTTCCCTGATGAGTTCTGCGTCCCAGTATCAAAGCGTAGCAAACGTCTGATGTAATCGAAACTCTCCCGAAGAACAAAGGGCTCAAAAATAACCAACAAAAAAACCTGATGAAGCTGAACCAACCTCTTCAGCCGCCTGCGAGTAGCTGAGCTAGCTACACCCCTCACATTCCAAATGATGACACTCATCGAGACCGAGAGCGTGAGGTATCCAATGACCGACTCCTGGTCGTCATCCGAGTAGGTGGAAATCTGGTGTCAACAGTACGCGGGTTTTTCTTCCGAGTGACCGGAATAAACCCATCATCCTCAGTACGCTGAGTAAGACCAACTAAATCATCAGTCGAGGATCTCCGAAAAACACCCTGCTGGTGAACCTCCAACTGGGCAGTACTCTCAGTGTCAGAATGAGTACCAGAATTCGAAGGGACAGATGCCTCCAAATTCTGATGGCAAATAGGAGGAGCCCCAGAAGGGATCCCTGCAATAGTACCAATAGACTGAGCCACACCCTCATCAGAGGCCTGCTGCCTCAAAAGAATATCAGCGAGCAACGGGTCAGAAAAAGAGGCTGGGACACTGATACCCGGAACCGCCACAATAGGTGGCGTCATGGTGAGAGAACTCTGCTGTGGTAAAGACTGAACCACAGGCAAAACAAAAGCTGCTGGAGGATGCTGCTGAGCTACTGTCGAAAAAGGAGTCTGAGTAAAACCTGGCTGAACTGAAGCAGCCAAATCCATAGACCGAACTGCAATAACTGGGCGTGGGATAGTAGAAGCGGTCATCACAGTGGAACTGTGCTGAATGGAGATTCCAGAAGAACTGGGGTTATGTTGGCTGCTGGAAACTCTGGGTACTGCCATCCACTGTCTAGGCTGATCCTCAGACAAAATCCCCTTACCCTTATTCTTCACCTTATCAACAGCCTTCAGAGGGGGGGCAGAAGTAATAGTAATAGGAGCAGTGGAAACTGAAGAAGAAGACGGAGGAGCAGAAACAACAACATGAGGTCTACCAAGCAAGCATTTATCAACACTGTGACCCAAATGCCTGCATCGACTGCAAAATATCGGCTTCTTATCATAAACAACAGGCTGCCAATACCCCGGATATTTCTCTCGCTGAATCCATATGCGGTCCGGAAGAGCAAAGGACAGATCAACCTCAATGCAAACCCTGGCCTCACTAGGTCTCCTCAAATCAGTAGTGGCCTCATCAATACGTAACGGGGTCCCAATAGCTCGAGATAGAGCAAATAAAGCGCCCTTTGCACGAAAGTGTATGGGCAATAGTGGGAAAGAAACCCAAACAGGAACAATAGGACTTTCTTGCGCAGGGTTAAATCCAGGAGTCCATTTGATGGCCCTCATAAGGCACCCATCAATATACCAGGACGGCTTGAGGAAAAGCCGAGCATAATCATCCTCGTGCGATAAATGAATAAGAATGTGGTGTGCATCAATTAAGCCAATGGAAAAATCACCACAGAATCCAAATTTAAGGAAGCTTTCCCGTACCTTAGTGATAGGAGGCTTCCTGTTAATGAATTTGCCAACAAGTGTGAACTTGTATGGCGCAGCCAAAAATTGCTCATCCTCATCATCAAATATAACAGCAGGTTCATTCAAGTGTACTGAGGGGGTCTTAGTAGCAAACCTGTGGAGGAAGGAGTCCGGGGGAGACTGTGTGACTGATGCAAATGATTTATTCTGGCTCCTTTCAGTCTGAGTAATGGATGGCTTTCCAGCCAAAGCAACCGCATATGAGACTTTATTCTGGGCTGGCATACCTGTAGCTGTAGAAGATGTTTCAGTAGCTCGAGGGGGAGCTGCATTACCACGTGGGGGAGCCCGAGGGGCCAGGGGTTGCCCACGTGGTTGAGGGCGCCGTCCATCCCGAGGTGGCACAGCAGCAACAAAAGGAACATTACCCTTTTCCAAATGAACCAGAGGTCCCTTTCCAATAGGCTTCGGGGCTGCCAAATCAGAAGGAGCAGGCTTGGAGACTAGGGCTGAGGCATTGGCAGCAGAATTATCAGCCTCGTTGTGCGTGTTCAAAGGCACGCTTCCCAATGAAGTGGAACATGGAGGATTATTAACTAAGGGAGTGACCCCACCCATTTTTCGTTGCTCCGGAGCTGATTGAACAGGTTGCATTATCAGATTCGCTGCAGAAAGAATTTTTATTGCTGCCTCGATTTGCGTGCTAGAAGGCACGAATCCCAATGTGGAGGTATCAAGAACATTAGACGAAGCGGGGACCAAACTTGGATGAGTTGGGGCTGCTGAGTTCAGTGGTGGTACTGGTTGGCCGAGATTCTGTCCAGAAATCCCAGAATTCCCTGCCTCAAAGTGCGTGCCATTATGCACAAATCCCGATGCATCTCGAATCACAACATTTTTTGGGATTGATGACATTTCCATGGTTTTCAGGTGTTCTGGAGCTGATGGTGATGGTTTCAGCCCAGAATTCGCACCAGAGTGTTCTACCTCGAAGTGCGTGCCCAAACTCACATTTTTCAACGTAGAATTCACCCCACAATTGACAGAATAGAGGGGATTTGATATCATTTCCATGGTTTGCAGGTGCTCTGGAGCCAATGGTGATGGTGTCAGATTCAGATTCGAACCAGAATTCGCTGCCTCGTTATTCGTGCCAAAAGGCACGTTTTCCAATGTTGCAAATTGCTCAAAATTGGTAGGAATTATACCTACCCCAGGGTAAATTGGGTGCTCTGAAACCAATGGAGGATGTCCCATGACGAAATTCTGACCAGAAACCGCTGAAACAGGGGCCTCGAAATTAGGGCTTGAGGGCACAAATCCCAATGTGCAATTGGCATCAAAATTGGACGAAACCAGGTTGTATCCCGGGGTTTTAGACCCTTCTGAACCCGTTGGAAAGGTCTGCAAAGCCTGAATCGAAGCGGAATTAGCTGTATTGGAATACCCTAAAACCGTACCTAGGGTTTGAGAAGCAACCCTAGGCGCCGCAAGAACCAATTGGGGCTGATGGAGGATAGTTTGTGGGTGAATAAAGGAGGTAGGTCGGGCGGTTTGGAGAGGCGATGAGGGCGGTGGCAGTCCGCGACCGGAAAGTTCATCAACGGCGGCGGAAAATTGGAGGTGAGGAGACGGGTTAGCGGCGGGGGTTAAGGGCTGATTAAGGCTATTCGGGATGGCGGTTGTGGATGATATTTGGATTGGAATGGATGATTGGAGTGAGGGGAGAGGGGCGACCGAATGCAAGGTGGTTTCCGTCAAGGAGGTGGCCGGATCCGGTGGCCGAGACATGGGCGGCGGCAAGGGGAAAAAATCGCCAAAATTCGCCAAAGGGGGAGAGAGGGTTTTTTTTTGTTTCGGGTTTAGGGTTTAGGGTTTAGGGTTTAGGGTTTAGGGTTTAGGGTTTAGGGTTTAGGGTTTAGGGTTTAGGGTTTAGGGTTTAGGGTTTAGGGTTTAGGGTTTAGGGTTTAGGGTTTAGGGTTTAGGGTTTAGGGTTTAGGGTTTAGGGTTTAGGGTTTAGGGTTTAGGGTTTAGGGTTTAGGGTTTAGGGTTTAGGGTTTAGGGTTTAGGGTTTAGGGTTTAGGGTTTAGGGTTTAGGGTTTAGGGTTTAGGGTTTAGGGTTTAGGGTTTAGGGTTTAGGGTTTAGGGTTTAGGGTTTAGGGTTTAGGGTTTAGGGTTTAGGGTTTAGGGTTTAGGGTTTAGGGTTTAGGGTTTAGGGTTTAGGGTTTAGGGTTTAGGGTTTAGGGTTTAGGGTTTAGGGTTTAGGGTTTAGGGTTTAGGGTTTAGGGTTTAGGGTTTAGGGTTTAGGGTTTAGGGTTTAGGGTTTAGGGTTTAGGGTTTAGGGTTTAGGGTTTAGGGTTTAGGGTTTAGGGTTTAGGGTTTAGGGTTTAGGGTTTAGGGTTTAGGGTTTAGGGTTTAGGGTTTAGGGTTTAGGGTTTAGGGTTTAGGGTTTAGGGTTTAGGGTTTAGGGTTTAGGGTTTAGGGTTTAGGGTTTAGGGTTTAGGGTTTAGGGTTTAGGGTTTAGGGTTTAGGGTTTAGGGTTTAGGGTTTAGGGTTTAGGGTTTAGGGTTTAGGGTTTAGGGTTTAGGGTTTAGGGTTTAGGGTTTAGGGTTTAGGGTTTAGGGTTTAGGGTTTAGGGTTTAGGGTTTAGGGTTTAGGGTTTAGGGTTTAGGGTTTAGGGTTTAGGGTTTAGGGTTTAGGGTTTAGGGTTTAGGGTTTAGGGTTTAGGGTTTAGGGTTTAGGGTTTAGGGTTTAGGGTTTAGGGTTTAGGGTTTAGGGTTTAGGGTTTAGGGTTTAGGGTTTAGGGTTTAGGGTTTAGGGTTTAGGGTTTAGGGTTTAGGGTTTAGGGTTTAGGGTTTAGGGTTTAGGGTTTAGGGTTTAGGGTTTAGGGTTTAGGGTTTAGGGTTTAGGGTTTAGGGTTTAGGGTTTAGGGTTTAGGGTTTAGGGTTTAGGGTTTAGGGTTTAGGGTTTAGGGTTTAGGGTTTAGGGTTTAGGGTTTAGGGTTTAGGGTTTAGGGTTTAGGGTTTAGGGTTTAGGGTTTAGGGTTTAGGGTTTAGGGTTTAGGGTTTAGGGTTTAGGGTTTAGGGTTTAGGGTTTAGGGTTTAGGGTTTAGGGTTTAGGGTTTAGGGTTTAGGGTTTAGGGTTTAGGGTTTAGGGTTTAGGGTTTAGGGTTTAGGGTTTAGGGTTTAGGGTTTAGGGTTTAGGGTTTAGGGTTTAGGGTTTAGGGTTTAGGGTTTAGGGTTTAGGGTTTAGGGTTTAGGGTTTAGGGTTTAGGGTTTAGGGTTTAGGGTTTAGGGTTTAGGGTTTAGGGTTTAGGGTTTAGGGTTTAGGGTTTAGGGTTTAGGGTTTAGGGTTTAGGGTTTAGGGTTTAGGGTTTAGGGTTTAGGGTTTAGGGTTTAGGGTTTAGGGTTTAGGGTTTAGGGTTTAGGGTTTAGGGTTTAGGGTTTAGGGTTTAGGGTTTAGGGTTTAGGGTTTAGGGTTTAGGGTTTAGGGTTTAGGGTTTAGGGTTTAGGGTTTAGGGTTTAGGGTTTAGGGTTTAGGGTTTAGGGTTTAGGGTTTAGGGTTTAGGGTTTAGGGTTTAGGGTTTAGGGTTTAGGGTTTAGGGTTTAGGGTTTAGGGTTTAGGGTTTAGGGTTTAGGGTTTAGGGTTTAGGGTTTAGGGTTTAGGGTTTAGGGTTTAGGGTTTAGGGTTTAGGGTTTAGGGTTTAGGGTTTAGGGTTTAGGGTTTAGGGTTTAGGGTTTAGGGTTTAGGGTTTAGGGTTTAGGGTTTAGGGTTTAGGGTTTAGGGTTTAGGGTTTAGGGTTTAGGGTTTAGGGTTTAGGGTTTAGGGTTTAGGGTTTAGGGTTTAGGGTTTAGGGTTTAGGGTTTAGGGTTTAGGGTTTAGGGTTTAGGGTTTAGGGTTTAGGGTTTAGGGTTTAGGGTTTAGGGTTTAGGGTTTAGGGTTTAGGGTTTAGGGTTTAGGGTTTAGGGTTTAGGGTTTAGGGTTTAGGGTTTAGGGTTTAGGGTTTAGGGTTTAGGGTTTAGGGTTTAGGGTTTAGGGTTTAGGGTTTAGGGTTTAGGGTTTAGGGTTTAGGGTTTAGGGTTTAGGGTTTAGGGTTTAGGGTTTAGGGTTTAGGGTTTAGGGTTTAGGGTTTAGGGTTTAGGGTTTAGGGTTTAGGGTTTAGGGTTTAGGGTTTAGGGTTTAGGGTTTAGGGTTTAGGGTTTAGGGTTTAGGGTTTAGGGTTTAGGGTTTAGGGTTTAGGGTTTAGGGTTTAGGGTTTAGGGTTTAGGGTTTAGGGTTTAGGGTTTAGGGTTTAGGGTTTAGGGTTTAGGGTTTAGGGTTTAGGGTTTAGGGTTTAGGGTTTAGGGTTTAGGGTTTAGGGTTTAGGGTTTAGGGTTTAGGGTTTAGGGTTTAGGGTTTAGGGTTTAGGGTTTAGGGTTTAGGGTTTAGGGTTTAGGGTTTAGGGTTTAGGGTTTAGGGTTTAGGGTTTAGGGTTTAGGGTTTAGGGTTTAGGGTTTAGGGTTTAGGGTTTAGGGTTTAGGGTTTAGGGTTTAGGGTTTAGGGTTTAGGGTTTAGGGTTTAGGGTTTAGGGTTTAGGGTTTAGGGTTTAGGGTTTAGGGTTTAGGGTTTAGGGTTTAGGGTTTAGGGTTTAGGGTTTAGGGTTTAGGGTTTAGGGTTTAGGGTTTAGGGTTTAGGGTTTAGGGTTTAGGGTTTAGGGTTTAGGGTTTAGGGTTTAGGGTTTAGGGTTTAGGGTTTAGGGTTTAGGGTTTAGGGTTTAGGGTTTAGGGTTTAGGGTTTAGGGTTTAGGGTTTAGGGTTTAGGGTTTAGGGTTTAGGGTTTAGGGTTTAGGGTTTAGGGTTTAGGGTTTAGGGTTTAGGGTTTAGGGTTTAGGGTTTAGGGTTTAGGGTTTAGGGTTTAGGGTTTAGGGTTTAGGGTTTAGGGTTTAGGGTTTAGGGTTTAGGGTTTAGGGTTTAGGGTTTAGGGTTTAGGGTTTAGGGTTTAGGGTTTAGGGTTTAGGGTTTAGGGTTTAGGGTTTAGGGTTTAGGGTTTAGGGTTTAGGGTTTAGGGTTTAGGGTTTAGGGTTTAGGGTTTAGGGTTTAGGGTTTAGGGTTTAGGGTTTAGGGTTTAGGGTTTAGGGTTTAGGGTTTAGGGTTTAGGGTTTAGGGTTTAGGGTTTAGGGTTTAGGGTTTAGGGTTTAGGGTTTAGGGTTTAGGGTTTAGGGTTTAGGGTTTAGGGTTTAGGGTTTAGGGTTTAGGGTTTAGGGTTTAGGGTTTAGGGTTTAGGGTTTAGGGTTTAGGGTTTAGGGTTTAGGGTTTAGGGTTTAGGGTTTAGGGTTTAGGGTTTAGGGTTTAGGGTTTAGGGTTTAGGGTTTAGGGTTTAGGGTTTAGGGTTTAGGGTTTAGGGTTTAGGGTTTAGGGTTTAGGGTTTAGGGTTTAGGGTTTAGGGTTTAGGGTTTAGGGTTTAGGGTTTAGGGTTTAGGGTTTAGGGTTTAGGGTTTAGGGTTTAGGGTTTAGGGTTTAGGGTTTAGGGTTTAGGGTTTAGGGTTTAGGGTTTAGGGTTTAGGGTTTAGGGTTTAGGGTTTAGGGTTTAGGGTTTAGGGTTTAGGGTTTAGGGTTTAGGGTTTAGGGTTTAGGGTTTAGGGTTTAGGGTTTAGGGTTTAGGGTTTAGGGTTTAGGGTTTAGGGTTTAGGGTTTAGGGTTTAGGGTTTAGGGTTTAGGGTTTAGGGTTTAGGGTTTAGGGTTTAGGGTTTAGGGTTTAGGGTTTAGGGTTTAGGGTTTAGGGTTTAGGGTTTAGGGTTTAGGGTTTAGGGTTTAGGGTTTAGGGTTTAGGGTTTAGGGTTTAGGGTTTAGGGTTTAGGGTTTAGGGTTTAGGGTTTAGGGTTTAGGGTTTAGGGTTTAGGGTTTAGGGTTTAGGGTTTAGGGTTTAGGGTTTAGGGTTTAGGGTTTAGGGTTTAGGGTTTAGGGTTTAGGGTTTAGGGTTTAGGGTTTAGGGTTTAGGGTTTAGGGTTTAGGGTTTAGGGTTTAGGGTTTAGGGTTTAGGGTTTAGGGTTTAGGGTTTAGGGTTTAGGGTTTAGGGTTTAGGGTTTAGGGTTTAGGGTTTAGGGTTTAGGGTTTAGGGTTTAGGGTTTAGGGTTTAGGGTTTAGGGTTTAGGGTTTAGGGTTTAGGGTTTAGGGTTTAGGGTTTAGGGTTTAGGGTTTAGGGTTTAGGGTTTAGGGTTTAGGGTTTAGGGTTTAGGGTTTAGGGTTTAGGGTTTAGGGTTTAGGGTTTAGGGTTTAGGGTTTAGGGTTTAGGGTTTAGGGTTTAGGGTTTAGGGTTTAGGGTTTAGGGTTTAGGGTTTAGGGTTTAGGGTTTAGGGTTTAGGGTTTAGGGTTTAGGGTTTAGGGTTTAGGGTTT